>JARHVA010002441.1:955000-972500 GCA_037957365.1 Torreya grandis
TACACATCCCAGATTGATATTACATGGCACTAATTATGTTTCACATAAGGCACCAACATAGGATTCATACATTCCATGATGGGTTCCCAAAATCCCAAGAGTTCATCATGCTCAACAACATGCACAATATGTTATAGATCATTATTATGACAATGTCACTTATGGTATAGATGGAAATTATTATTCATATCTCAAGTTCAAATCAGCTTAGTCATAGTAATATGGCACTTTCCATTCATGAAAGGTTACAATTCCTATCTTAGATAAATGACCCATTGATTGTGAATCCATTTTAAGACTCATCAATTAGTATCTTTCTCTCTATTTATTTCAATCTCAAATGCAAAAATAAAAATATAAAAATATTCAAAATATAGGACCTATGCATGATTTGTGTAGTTTATTTGCATTAGCTAATTTGTGCTCAATATACTCAATAATTCTCTATATATTTAGTTTTTATAAAAAATTATTCATAAATTTTTCACGAGTAAATGTATAACATACATGTTTCTATTTACAGACACAGTTTCATGTTATTTTATGTCTTAGAATCATAAATTATAAATAGACAAAAGCACTCCATCTAGATAAAAGTGCATCATATTATTGTGAAATTTCATTGGTATTATCCCAGTGAATAAAGGATAACAATTATCATATTCAAATAAATTCACATGCCTCATATATCTTGTTTATACTTTAAAAATTTCACTAGGGGCATCCATTTACACATTTTCTATCATTATTTAGCTATCCCTAATTATTCATACCTCAAGTATTTACATTGCATAAAATCTATAGATATTTATCACTTGAATTCACATTGTTACCTTTATTGACACTTAATTTACTAAGTATAATGATGTTACAAATTGTTAATATTGATCAATTGCATTTACTCTTGCATGTTTTGCATGTTTGATGTTATACCTCATGCCTTGTGTGTATTCACTATTTTTTATTGTAGACATTTGAACATGTATTTGTGTGTGGATCTAAGTCTATTATATGTTTCTATGTTTGTGTGAATGAAATTTATGTGGCCCCTTGGCCTTCTATTGTATGTTTTGTGTGCTGTGTGTGTGTGCATCATGGTCATGACACTTATTTGCTCTTATTTACTCAGTTTTTGATTCCATGATAGACATCATACATCTTCCCTATTTCTAAATTATATGATTAATATTATGCATTCCTCCCAAGGTAGTTTTATTTAGCTTCTAATATTCAGTTTTGATCAATTTATCACCACATGCTTCATTGATAGCATTTATCTTGATAGTGTAACTACTTATGTTTGTTTCCACATGCATATTATATCTCTATTTTTTTTAGTTTACATATGATGATGTCATTATCCTCCATTTTTTCATTACTACTCATAGTTACATCTTTTCACAACATCTCTCATATAATTTTTTCTTTTAAGTTATTGTTCAGGCATCACAACTCACCTCAAAAGAGGGTGCATACACAATGGCTTATCTTAGAGACTAAGCTTTTCTAATGCAATACACAGACATATTTTTTTAGGTTTTACATAGTTGATCATGATTCATACCCACAAATCACCTAGAAAGTAGATTTAGACAAAATGCTCCATTTGGATAGGAGTGCAGGTTGACTGTGTCTAAAATAATGCATTATTGTCCCAATAGGTAAAAAATATTCATTTTCAAAAAAAATCAAAATCATAAATAGTATAAGCAGTTTATAATAAGTTCTTAATCATAATTTTTTTAAACATATTCAGGTATTGTCTTAGATTTTCTCAGTTTGGGGACATCATGTGCAGCATGTGTTCTAATTTATCACATATTTTTTATGTTATAAAATCACATGATATTACTTAGTTCTAAAATCCATATACAGCCATATATTAGATTGGGGGCATGTGTGCGTCACATGACCACCTACTTACTTAGTTTTGAATTATTTTCATGATGGCATGGAAATTCAAGTCATTCTCTATGTTTTATAGACTAAAATCAAATCATATTATATTTTACACCAAATTTGTACCAATTTTGTGTTATTTTTGCACCAAAAATGAGACTTATTCCATCTGTAGTGGTTGGTTCACCTTTTTCACTAGTTTTGCACTAGAACAATCCATTGGAATTCATATAATAATTATAAAACTAATTCACCACCTTAGGTATGAAAGAATGTATTTAATCAAACCTTGATTTCTTAAGCATACTCACATATAAATGAGGATTAGTGCATGTACAATACAATCAAAGTTCATCAATGAAGAAGATATCTCAAAGGGTCCTACTCTCCCCAATCACCAATTTTTTCATATTCATTATTTCTTATGATATATTTAAGTTTTATTATCTTTAATTATTTATTTATATCTTAAGTAAAGAATGATTTTATACATGTTTCATTATAAGTTCTGTGTGAAGCATAGTTTAGCATTATGGCCTAAATTCAAGACTATTCTTCAAAGGCAAGCTTAGGTATGCACTATTCCTTTTACTCTAGTAATTTTTCTTTGTTAAAATATTAAAATAAAATGGGGGGAAACATAGACACATAAATTAACATTTAAGCTGAAACAATGTACATTTGACTATCCTTTATATGCACTTAGTTTATGCCTCATTCCATGGTCTTTTGACCCACCTTCCTTCACTTTCTATGTGGATGACCCACTCTTAAAAGAAACTAATTATCTAAAAATTTCCCTATTCTTCATTAAAAATATCTCAAGCTTATCCCCTAATTGATCTATACTCCCATATCATTTGTCTTTGATCCTCAAATAATAGTGCACCATTTGAACTACCTCGTTCCTTGGTCCTATCCAGTTCCACCAGCTAGGTCCTCCTTCCAAATAATAGATAGTGTCTCAAATTTAAATTCATGTAACCAATCTTCACACATTTATTAAGTCCTGTCTGAAGGAATTCCTAAGTGATCATTATAAATCCATAATTTAAAGTCATTTTGCACACAGAAGGCTCAGATAATGAAAATCACCATAATTCTAATTGGACATTAAGATTAAATTCCCTATTTATCTAAATAATGAATACATATATCCCTAATAGCCCTAAGCTAAAGTATAAATACAAATCCAAGGTCATAAATCATTGTTGAAGCACTTATCACATAAAAATTTCACAAGTATTTAACATTACACCAATCTTTCACACACACCACTATAGCATAGGATAACTACATGGAGTTTGATCCCTCTTCAAAGTATTGGAATTTAGGTAGTGATCAACATAGGGGGTGTGGAGGTCTTCCACAAAATCAACCACTGACTCCTTTCTCTTTTTTATTTATTTTATAATTCATGGTTTATTCAGCTACTGTTAAAAGTGAACAAAATGCTACATAATAGTTTTCATAATAGATCAATATCTTCTACACATTTAGATAGAAAATACAGGGAAAATAAACCTTCCATATTATTAGCATGCATAAATTTATATAGGATTTCAATACACCCTAAGGACATCAATGCACCATGACCTTATCTGATTTCAACAATCTTCTTTAGAGAGCTATAAAAACATGGTTCCTAATTCAAACATCATGACATAGCCTCCTAGCTAGTTTCATAATTTATGTCGTAGTCTTGCATTGTCAAATTTCCATCTAGATTATATTTCTTTATCATTTTCACTTTTATCATATTTCTAAATATAGTGAGTTCCAAATCAATTTCTCTCATTTATTGCATATCTATAGCATTTTGATTTTATGTAGTTGTTTGTCACATTTACATAATTAATTTTCTATTTTTAAAAATTTTGATAAAACACCTTATTGGAGGATTATCCAAACTATGGTATTATTATTTGCCATTTTTTTGCCAAAGGCTCAACATAGCACCTATCTCCACCCATTACACACTTCAGCTTCAAGACTTTCCTGGTAATAGCATAAGTTGGAATGGTTTCAATATACAAATAAGATACCAATCTCACTACCTCAGAAAACACATAATAATCATGGATAATGTTGCTCACATGAGGGGTGGTGATGTCATAAGTACCATCAATGGTATGATTGGTAAAAGTGTCATGCTCGACTTCATTATCTCTCCTTGTCCCTCTTAATTTTTCATGAAGGGAAAATCCATCAAAAGAAATTTGGAGGTAAGTCTTCATAATGGGAAACCTTCAAGATAAATAATTTGAGTTATACATCCTTTACATCATGGGCCATAAAAATTTTAACAAAGAGCTCTAGATAGCACGACCTATGTTCAATATTTTATCTACAAGCATTGACTTCCACATGGATGAATTACAAAACCTATATCAAAAGAGGATGAGAATCCCACCATTATTCCATACAATTTACTTAGACTCATTTATTTTCAAACAAATCAAAAACTTTATTTCCTTATATATATGCATAGTGAATATAGAGGCCCTAAAAATGGTGTAGAAAACTTATTACATAACTAATAATGTTCCTTATGGTCCAACTAGGCATAAGCTTATTATCTAAATAGTTTATGATGTTGAGATAATCACATTCAAAAATAATTTTACTGACCCCCAAATTTCTATCCAATTAAATACAAGATAAGATTGCCTTCACCTCAGCCAAATGATTAGTTTGGATTCCCAAGCTACCCGCATAAACTACTAATAACTTCACCTCATTGTTTTCTAGAATGCCCCCTCTACCAGTCATCCTAGGATTCCCCTTAGAGGTCCCATTGAAATTGAGCTTTATCAAACCTAGAGATGAAATTTCCATTTGATATCCCTTCTATGGATCTTCCCTTGATCATGTTTAACAAACTCTTCAAACCTTAGGTTTCATTTGGCTAAAATTTTGATTTCATCGTCCCTATTGTTGTCTTTATCATTGAGTTTTATAACCCATAAATTCTCATGAATTGATTTTAAGATTATATAGGCCACACTTTCCACTAATTTCTTCTTATATTAAAAATCCTTTGGTTTCTTTCTCATAATAATCCCCAAAGCACATGTGGTATAGTGAATTTCCATATTTTTTTAAGGGTTTCACTAGAGAAAGGAGATGACCATTATAGGATAAATTCAAGGACTTGATTTGGTTGAACCCAACATACCTCAAAAAAGTTGAGAAAATTTGTTAAAAAATTTAGGCATAGGAGTAGAGTAATAGAAGTTGAACCATACAATTAGAATTTGGTTAACACAAAACACACTAAAGAACATAAGGCCTCTCTTCATCAATTTCTTGATTGTAATAATATGATTTTAAATTGCAATCCAAAGCAATAAATTGATTTTAGGTATAATATCCTTATCACAAATATAATTCCATGTAAATCCATTAGCCATAGTGTTTAAGGAATTCAAATAACCAGATTTGATACTGTAATTCTCATTTAGTGTAAGAGCCCAAACTAATTCATCTTGTTTTATAGATTGGCTAATGTGATATCTATTTATTATTATATTTAAATCATGGAATAAAAAATAACTCTTGATTGAAACCTTCAAAGAGTATAGTTCTCTAAGAACTATCATCTTCCCTAATCTCCCTATAATCAGAAATTCTCTCTCCCATATCACTTTTCAATCTATTACTGATTTTGTCCCAAGGTTGAAATTCAAGTGAATGAGACTTTAAGAGCCAAACATCATCCAAAAAATGGGTTTTTTCACCTGAACCTACATACCATTTTATTCCCTTCCATAATAGTTTCCTCCCCTCAACAAGAAAATTCTAAAAATAAGAACCTGATAGCAAAGATTATACTAAAAGTATTCTCTTAGCTTCATGGTTTTTTAGATATACATCTTTAAGAATAAATGTTCATTGATTTAACTCTTTTAAAAATATCTAACCTATTTTATAAATTATATCTTTATTCATATTCCTTAAATTACAGATGCCTAAGCCCCCATAACCTTTAGGAAGGAAAAATTTGTCCCAGACCACAAGAGCAAATATTTGTTTATACTCTATACTTGTCCATAAAAACCTTTTTTGAAAAAAAATTCTAGTTTCCCAGTTACTAAAGCACACATATTAAAAATATACATCATAGACATTGGAAGGTTTAGAAGGATGATTTTAATTATTTATAAGTTACTAGCCTAGATTATAAGACAACCTTTTTATCCTGTAAGTTTTCTTTTAAACCTTTCAATCAGGGAGTTCTAGATACTAGTTTTCCCATTTCCTATGCAAAGAGGAATACTAAATAAGTAAAAGGGAAGTCCTTTATCTGATAGCCCAAAATTATATAAACTCTATGCTTTCTCAATATTAGAGTGATACTAAAGAACAATGAAATTTTATCTAGGTTAAATTTATGACCCAAAACTTCCTCGTAGTCTTTTAAAACCTTCTTCCACTCCTTTGTTTCAATTATAGAGGCTAAACCAAAAAATATGGTGTCATCAACAAATTGTTGATGTGAAACTAGTTGGATATAGGAAGATATTCTAACACTGTTAATTTTACCTCCAATCACATCATTTGAGACATTCCTTCCGATGGTTTCATCCATTATGATAAACAAGAATAGAGATAGAGTATACCCTTGACAAATACCTCTTTCACTATGAAAAAAAATTGCAAGGAAACCACTCATCATGATTGAGAATATAGGTGTTTAAATACATGTGTTGTGAAGATTCCTAAACTTTTCTTAAAAGCCAAACTTTTAAGTATTTTGTCAATAAAAACCCTTGATAATCTATCATAGGATTTATTCATGTCCAATTTGAAAATCATCCATTTTTTTTTTACTTTTTTCTATTGAATGAATAGTTTCGATGAATATTATAATCCCATCCTAGATTTGTCTTCCCAAAACAAATCCTTCTTGTTGCTAAAATATGATAAAATGAAGGATCATTTACAATCTAACAACCAATATTTGTGTGAATAACGTATAAAGAGTATTGCATAAGCTAATAGGCCCAAACTACTTAAACTTGTTTGCTCCATGTTTCTTAGGGATGAATAAAAGTAAGGTTTATTTATTTAAATCAAATTTAACTCTTGCAAGTTCTAATGGATTCAACCATATCCTAAAAGTTGAAATTAAAAATTGGAAGAGAAGTATTTTATTTAATATGATTTTTAATGAAGTGTGCACTTAGTTTACTCTTGTCAATTTCAGTGCAATTATTTATTACAAATTTTAACCCTTCAAATTTTATTAAGGATGAATATATACCCTTCAACTTGTAATTAAGACTAGCCCTTCAAATTTTATCACAAACTAGCATGTCTTCTACTTCATGAATCAATTAGACATCACTAATTTTGACCTTTCACAAAACTATGATCATGTGCATTTTTTAATTCATAGATTAATATAAATATATGAACTTCCATGAAATTATTATTATCATTGCATGACGTTCATACATTTCTAATTTTGATAAATCTAAATTATATTCCATTTAACCAACTCTTTAATGAATTGTGTATTAGTACCATATATGCACTTAGTTTTGGCCCACAAGCTACTTTCATTATGAGTGTATTTTTACCTTGTAGATAAATAAAAATATAATTATTTTGATTGTGATCCCTAATTTTGAAAAGGCTAGTAAGTTGTATTAGTTGTTTTGGAGTACTTGTCACATATGTCATGTCTTATGGCTTTATTACCCTTTTTGTGGCACCACCACCTTTTACTCATCTTTGCAAGGTTTTTCCTAATCTTGAGTAGAATTAATTCAACTACAACACCTAAATCCACCCTTTGGGCATTTTTTATAGTTAATAAGCTTCCCACATGAGCTGACATCATTAAATGCAACTCTTTCTAGAGGTAGAAGTGATGGCACCACATAAAGTGTGCAATTTTGTGTTGAAAATATTTTATAAAGCAATGTACCCCCTCCTTAAGATAATCCTTCTAATGATTTTATATAAATTTCTAAGTTTTAAAAAGCATGCTAGTGGCTTTAATTGCATACACTTGTTGGTTTTTTCTTAAGGACCATATGAATCCATGATCAAAAAATGGGTACAATTTTGATGAAAATGTCATGGTGTTAAACTCATCAAAGTGAAAAAATTGACCAATAGTGTTTTCATGTTTAGGTTTGCAATTCCAAAATAATGCATCACCATAGCTAAGCATGGTCCCTAGTATGTTATAAGCTCTTTAATAGTTTTATCCACTTGTCCAGAGACTTTTTTGTCTCTGATTAAGCCAAGTTTAAGGGCCCCATGTTGGTGGAATTCCCTAGCCTATCTATGCCTTTATGGCCATCCATAGAGAAACTTTATAAACCCTTGTGTCATTTCATTTATTTCAAATCTATCTAGTTTTATGTGAGAGTCTTCATAGAAGTTGACCTTATGCAAGACCTTCAAGAGACCATAGATATTCAGATAGATAGAAAATAATTCTCCTAATTTTTAATCTATTTAATTATAATATCCAAAACTTTTGACTATTTGAATGGAAGGATATAATCCCAATAATAATTTAAGCTTATTTTGGATGGTGGGAAATACAATTATAAAAATAAATTGGCACGTCATGTCTGATAAATAATGAAAAAACATTATCATTTATTGCCTACAAAAAATTTATTTTAAAATAAATATGTTTCCAAGCATGCTTTATTTGCATAGTCCTTCTATGTAGGATTTAAATTTTATAGTCGACCTTCCCTATGAGGTAAAAAAATTTGATGGTTATACATTTAAAACTTTCCTTAAAATTTTAAGATAGTCATCTTTAAAAAAAGAAACATCAAATAATAAATATACATTTCTAAAATCTTTCATAAATAATTTTGTAATCCTTAACATTTTTTTATCATCTACCCAAATTTTCTTATTTCATTCTATACGGTCTTAAAAAAATCCATTATATTTTGTAATTAAGAAGCCTAAATATGTTCATATAGCCATTAATTTTTTTTTATTATTGGTTAAAATGGGTTTTGTGATGGGCCCAACCTTCATAAAAATAAATAAAAAGATATAATAATAAACACCAAAATAGAGCTCAAAACAAAACGGAACAGGGCATCAAAATCTTGAATAAGTAAAAACAACCAAAATAAACTAAAAATAGATCATTTACAGTAAATAAACAACAAACCAACTATTAAGTGTCTACAATATTCATTAAAGCTTCAACCATATCAAATTATTCATCCAATAATTTGATGATGTATTTGGCCTTGTCAAGGTCAAATCCTTCTTTGGAATCTTGTTCCCCTTCTCTTGCATTTTGAGTCTCTTTTTCTTTACTACTTTTTTGTTCTTCCTTTTTATATTCAAGGATATCTTCCAATATATGAATACTAGTGATGCAACTTGTCCTTACACTGCTTCGAAACCATCAACAAACTGATACAGACCTATCTAGATCATTCATTCCTTGTAGCCCTATTTTCCCTGTTTATTGGCCATAACTTTTTATAGGTTAGCTCAATCATGAAATTAAAAACATTTCTAGATACCCATTAATCCATTATATAACATACTCAAAAATCTCTTGAGGTTGCTTTGTACGGAATTGTACTTTCTTCTTTATGCCCTGTTCTAATTAGCCCTCCTTGCGTGCAAATCACCTTGTCCAGAGTAAAGTAAGGACTTTCTAAGCAAAAAAATCACAATTACAGATA
This sequence comes from Torreya grandis, assembly GCA_037957365.1. NCBI lineage: Eukaryota > Viridiplantae > Streptophyta > Pinopsida > Cupressales > Taxaceae > Torreya > Torreya grandis. Next base: position 964,588 of record JARHVA010002441.1, read on the forward strand.
CCCATTACCTTCTTACAGTTGAATCAATCATTTTTTAGGGCACTTATTTGGAGAAATTCACTTTTCCTATATTGGCCTATGCTCTTCCCTTCACATACACCTAGGTTCCACTTGGCAATTGTCCTTTTCCATACTTATCCATACTGTGACACCTTGAAACCACTTCCAAAAGTTTTATAACATCATCAAGGGTAAAATTAAAAAGTTTAAAGATTTTTCAAGCTTTAAAACTCATTTTAAGGGTTTGAACCTAATTCAGAATTTTCCCATGACAGTCACAAGCCGAGAGCTTATTATTTTTGCTGGGAGTGTTTTAGCTTGTTTCAAAGGTTAAAATGAATTTTATATGGTCTTTATTAGTTCCCTAAATCTTCTCCAATCATCCTCCATGTTATATCAACCTTCTAAGCTTGCCAATACTCAACAACTAAGTGTCTTGGACTGTATTTTTATGACAGCCAACAGGGTTCATTATTGTCATCTCTTTTTGTGTGATCAATAGACTTTCAGGAGGATAAATAACCATTTCAATACCTTTATTACTTCCCCATTCATATTCTCTATCAACAATGACCTGATCAATCCACTTACAATGCAAAAACATACAAGTTTCTTAACTTTTTCTATACACTGTCACCTACAGACCTGAATTTCAACTGTGGAGTTTTTGGACATCAAGAGGGTTTCTAGGGCCTGATTTTCTTCACTCTTAAGTTTATAATTGCCTTAGGGACATATAGATATTATCTCCATACCATTTTAGACTTCATACAAACATTTTAATGTGGATTTGATTTAAGACAGTGGGTTGTAGTTTTACAGGGTTGAATACCCTGTTTAGGCCTGTTTAGGCTTTTTACAACATTTAAAACTCCTTAAAACCTCTTGATCACATCATACCACCTTTATATTGTTCCAAAAATATAAAATAATCATTCTTTCACAATTTTCTTTAGAGAATCATCATACACACATAATTTCACACATTCACATATGCAGGCCTGTTACCAGAATTCCATAAAGAGACCATATAGGAAACAAAGCATTCATTATTTCTTAGATAAAATAAGAAACTTACAATTCAATATCAATTTTCCATGTCTTCCAAATCATTCTCTACTCTTTCTCACATTCTTTGCTCCTTCTCACATTCTTTTACATCTCTTGAGTGAAGTCCTCCCTCACTAATTCTTCTCTCCTTTCTTCATTCCATCTTCTGTCCCTTTGAATGAGAGGACTTTTCCTCTCTGTCCTTCTCCACTTCTACACCCCTCTCATCCTCTCTTCTTCTCTTCTTCTTCTCTTCTTAATGAATTCTCTCTTTTTTTTGTCTTTTCAAGAATCTCTCTCCTAACTTCTACGCCCAATTTGGGCTTAAGGCAAAACAATATGTTGTTTGAAAGTTTTAACAATTTACTAAGGTTGAAAATAGTTTCAACCATTTCCCCTTTATTTCCTCAACAATCTAACAATCACTTTTCACCTTTTTACTTTCACTTTTTGATAATTACATTTACCTTGAAGGTGAAATTTTGAAATCTCACAATTTGGAGGGAAAACCAAAATTTGAATTTTCACACTAGAATTTGAACTATTGTAGATGCTCCTGCATCATACTCTCCCTCTAGAAAATATTTGAACCTTATTTCAAATGTCATGCTTCCTCCTCACTTTAGTCTTCACTTGTATGCCTGGATCCCACAGTCTTGTTGTCAATGCCAATGCTTGTCTTTGTCTTTGATTGTCTTTGTCCTTCATCTTGTTGTTCTTCCTCTTCTGGTATGTTCTTCTCCTCATCTCCTTCTCAGCTGCCATCTCCCACTTCCATGCTTCTTCATCTTCATACATATCTTCTATATCTTTTTGTTGTTCTTCTTGTTCCATAAGCTTCTCCAATGACTCATGTATGTCATTCACCTTAACAATCTTCATACCTGCATACAAAACATTCAAAGCCACCTTAGAATCAAAATCTTTAGGCCATGAAGCCTCTTGGCTGCCTCCATGCTCTTCTTTCTTGATCAAAACTGCCTTTGCCTCTTTGCTTTGCTCTTGTCTTGTTCCATTCTTCCTAATGGTGTCTTCACCATGGCTTTTACCTTCTTTTATCTCTCTTGAATCACCCAATAGCTCCTCTAACATCTTCAACTCTTCCTTTAGTGAGATCTCATCTATCTCACCATTCTCTTCATCAAATTTGGGCTGATCACACACAAGGCTTACTTGCCCTTTACCTCTTATCTCATCTTTTCTTAGCTTGTCTTCACAATAACCAACTTCTTCATTAACATCAATATACTTATCAAATACAATTGAAGCACTCTTACCTTCTATCTCTTTGCTTTCTTTAATCTCTGCTTGAAGCCATCTTGTTTGTTATGTTGTATACTTTCTCCTTTCCTCATCCTCCATCCATTTGGAATTCTTTCCTTGCTGTACATTAGTTTTCATAGACATTTTCCATTCCTCATTTTCCATAAAAATATCATTGAAGGATTCAAAAACATCATCACAAACAATTTGTTTACCTTTCATCCTTGTATTGTCATGCTCTACCTCATTATTCTTTGAGAAGTTTTCTTTCTTACCTTCATTCTCTTGGCTGCTTGAATCACCTGCAGTCCTCTTCCATTGACTTCTTAGTGTTGTTACCTCAACACTCACATCTTCTCTCTTTGCCTTCTCAGGCACCCACACTTGTTTCTTCTTCTTACCATTTCTCTTCTCAAGCCATTTAGGCATCATGTATCCATGCTTTTGTACCAGCACTTCCTGTTTCTTGGGAGTTTGCTTCATCCACCATTTAGGCATCACATATCCATGGTTAATTGGAAACTTCACCTTTCTCTTTTCTTCTTTAACATGTATATCAACAATTTCATGCCTATAAGATGAATCAATTTTTGAACTCACTTTTACCTCCTTAATGGGCTGCTCCATTAGTTCCTTGACTTGCATAGCTTCTTGATTATATGTCCTTTCTTCTTCCTTTATGCTTGGCTATCCTCTTTCTTCTTCTTGGCCTTCAATGGCATCATGGAATTCAGCTTCATCTTCCATCTCTTCTTTTGCTTGTATGGAATCATCAACACCTTTCTTATGCATTAACCAATGCATCTCTTCTTCTTTATCAACAGCAGCAAACTCTCTTCTCTTTCCTGCACATTCACTTGTGCCCTTGGTGTCTTCTCTTGCACCAATCTTTTCACTTTCCAAGGCCCTTCTCTTGACCTTCACAAGGCTGCTCATACCTGCACTTACCCATGCAAAAACAGCATTAGATATAAAAACAAGATACCACAAGGTCCCTATGAGTGCTCTCTTCATCCACACTCTCATCTTTTCAAGTGTTCTTCTTGGCACTTCATCTTTTCTTTCTTCTCTTCTCTTGTTCTCCTCAATGAGAAACTTCTTCTCAACTTCTTCCTCTTGCTGCTCACTTGGCAACCTTCTTATCCTCTTTAAGCCTCTATGGCCTTCTCTCTTCATGGCAATCTTCTTTTGCCTTCTTCTCCTTTTCACTAGGAGATCTATTGGCCACTTTAACCTCCTCCTCATTAGCCATACCCATGCTTGCTTATCCATCTACATCCAAGACTCATATTCATCTTTCACCTTAGCTAACTCTCTCTTCAACTTAGCAATCTCTCTATTAATTACAAAACTGTCCATACCTTTGATGCTTGCTTTCCTCTTGGTGCCCTCGTGTACCTTGCTGCTTTGTAGTGCCTTCAACAACACTTCCATCTCTGAGATATTCACCCAAGTCTTTTCCACCTTGGTCTCTTGATCCCTTGTCTCACCCAAGCCTTTCTCCTTGACTGGTCTTTTGACAATCTCCTTGATCTCACCTAGGCCTTTTGCATCCTAGTCTTTTGATCCTTTTCTCAATCCTGTAGCAACTCTTATACAACACTTCATCAAATACAAATCAAAAATCCAAGCTTACCTTGCTTTGGATCTTCCTATTGAGCATTCACTGTGCTCTCTTACTTTTGAGCTCTTCAAGCTTCAAACTCCATCTTTTACCTCATCTAAGTCTATTTCACCTTAGTCTTTTGGCAAACTATCCAAGATTCTTCTTGGATCTTCACTAAGCCTTCCTTGGCTTCTTCTCTTCTTAAGCCTTAATGTCTTGGCTGCCTTGAACCTAAAACTTCTTCACTTTATTGCTTCTCAACACAATAAACTTAACTCAAATAGCAAAGATTCTCATACCTTTTCTTCCCAGGGTCTTCTAGCACTAGTCTTGCTGATCCTCTTACCAAATCCTGTAACAACTCATTAGAAATCACAACAAACAACAAGTTACCAATTCCCAAGATCTTCAAGCTTTGATACCAAATGATGAAATTGATCCTTACACTGCTCCAAAACCATCAACAAACTGATACAGACCTATCTAGATCATTCATTCCTTGTAGCCCTATTTTCCCTGTTTATTGGCCAAAAATTTTATAGGTTAGCTCAATCATGAAAGTAAAAACATTTATAGATACCCATTAATCCCTTATATAACATGCTCAAAAATATCCTGAGGTTGCTTTGTACAGAATTGTACTTTCTTCTTTATGCCCTTTTCTAATTAGCCCTCCTTACGTGCAAATCACCTTGTCCAAAGTAAAGTATAAACTTTCTAAGCAAACCAAGCACCATTCCAGATACCCATTACCTTCTTACAGTTGAATCAATCATTTTTTAGGGCACTTCTTTGGATAAATTCACTTTTCCTATATTGGCCTATGCTCTTCCCTTCACGTACACCTAGGTTCCACTTGGCAATTGTCTTTTTCCGTACTTCTCCATACTGTGAAACCTTGAAACCACTTCCAATAGTTTGATAACATCATCAAGGGTCAAATTACAAAGTTTAAATATTTTTCAAGCTTTAAAACTCATTTTAAGGGTTTGAACCTAATTCAGAATTTTCCCATGACAGTCACAGGCCAAGAGCTTATTATTTTTTCTAGGAGTGTTTTAGCTTGTTTCAAAGGTTAAAATAAATTTTATAGGGTCTATGTTAGTTCCCTACACCTTCTCCAATCATCCTTCAGTTTATATCAACCTTCTAAGCTTGACAATACTCAACAACTCAGTGTCTTGGACTGTATTTTTATGACAGCCAACAGGGTTCATTATTGTCATCTCTTTTTGTGTGATCAATAGAATTTCAGGAGGATAAATAACGATGTCAATACCTTTATGACGTACCCATTCATATTCTCTATCAAAAATTACCTGATCAATCCACTTACAATGCAAAAACATATAAGTTTCTTAACTTTTTCTATACACTGTCACCTACAGGCCTGAATTTCAACTGTAGAGTTTTTGGACATCAAGAGGGTTTCTAGGGCCTGATTTTCTTTACTCTTAAGTTTATAATTGCCTTAGGGACCTATATATCTTATCTCCATACCATTTTAGACTTCATACAAACATTTTCATGTGGATTTGATTTAAGACAATGGGCTGTAGTTTTACAGGCCTGAATACCCTGTTTAGGCCTGTTTAGGCTTTTTAAAACATTTAAAACTCCTTAAAACCTCTTGATCACATCATAACACCTTTATATTGTTCCCAACATATAAAATAATCAGTCTTTCACAATGTTCTTTAGAGAATCATCATACACACATACTTTCACACATTCACATATGCAGGCCTGTTACCAGAATTCCATAAAGAGACCATATAGGAAACAAAGCATTCATTCTTTCTTAGATAAAATAAGAAACTTACAATTCAATATCAATTTTCCATGGCTTCCAAAGCATTCTCTACTCCTTCTCACATTCTTTGCTCTTTCTCACATTCTTTTACATCTCTTGAGTGAAGTCCTCCCTCACTAATTCTTCTCTCCTTTCTTCATTCCATCTTCTGTCCCTTTGAATGAGAGGACTTTTCCTCTCTGTCCTTCTCCACTTATACACCCCTATCATCCTCTCTTCTTCTCTTCCTCTTCTCTTCTTAATGAATTCTCTCTTTTTTTTGTCTTTTCAAGAATCTCTCTCCTAACTTCTACGCCCAATTTGGGCTTAAGGCAAAACAATATGCTGTTTGAAAGTTTTAACAATTTACTAAGGTTGAAAATAGTTTCAACCTTTCCCCTTTATTTACTCAACAATCTAACAATCACTTTTCACCTTTTTACTTTCACTTTTTGATAATTACATTTACCTTGAAGGTGAAATTTTGAAATCTCACAATTTGGAGGGAAAACCAAAATTTGAATTTTCACACTAGAATTTGAACTATTGTAGATGCTCCTACATCAACTAGTAGCACAATTCTTAATAAACACTCTACTAAATTGAATAAGTTTCTTTATATCTTCCTTTTTTTGACATCTTCCCTTATCAATATGAATAATCTTTTCCTCTAATTAAGAGACCTTCCTTATAAGGATTTATAAAGTATGTGTTGACTTCCCCTCATTATTCTTATGCATACCCTCCATGTTTATGGACTTTTATAGTGTCATCATATTATCTCTGAGATTTTAATTCTCCTTCATCAACCATTTGATTACGTTTTTGTGTTATAATATATCCTTTTCCACCAAGGTAATTGTTTCTTGCATATTGTCAATGTATGCAATATAAATTCTCATTTTGTCACTCCCTATTAGATTATCTAAATCCTTGATTTAAACTTAAGGAATTCCTCTCTCCTCAACACTCTTATCCACCTCATCATCCTTATTCACCTCCTCATTTAGAATGTCCTTTTCTAGAGAGGAGAACTGATGATCTAATTTATTATCCATAATTTTCTATTTGCCAGGTACCATGACTTGCTTAACAACTTTATCTTTATCTTTCATTCCTTTAGATATAGATTTGGTTGTAAATTTGAAGGAAATGGACCTAGACTTTCTAGCTTTCCCATCTCCTTTATCCCTAATAGTTAGAACATTAAAAGACCTATGTTTCTTTATATCAATCATCTTGATGATAGGATTTGGCCTAGTTAATTGGTTTCTAATAGAATGATACATCATAAAAATTAATGCTTGATGAAGAGGAAGCATTATTTTTTGGCCTAAACCTCCAATATAGAATGTTCTAGGGAGATAATCAGATAAAAGAGAGTGTAGATCAATTTCTTATGGAAGAAATGATTGAGAAATGAAAAGTGGTATGAGTATGCACACTTGAATTCACCTTCTAGGGTGATATACCTCATCACCTAATGAAGTACTTAGTTATAAGGAACATGAATATAATCTCTCAAATACCCACTTTGAAAATTGTTAGAAATATTCCTAGGTTAATGTTAGTGTGTACATTATATTTATGGAGAGTTATTTCAATAACTCTCAGTAATAGTATTTGTTTTAATATTTTTGGGATCTTATTTCTTATTTCAATAAGATTATATGTCGATATATTTGTTATTAATGTTGTTAAAATAACAAATTATTATTATTATTGTGATCTGTATATTCTCTTCTAATTTATATCACTGGTATCAGAGTTAGGAATTATCTAGATGAGGGTGTATAGCCTATCCATAACCTCTATGCATCCATTTTCATGGTTATAATATTGTTAGTCCAGATTCGGATGAGAAAATATTCAATTCATAGTTTTGTGTGAATAGTTGTTAGGTGCATCACATGGGTCAGAATAGATGAAATGTTGATCAATGGTTCACTACATCAAGCTCATATGATTTTTATCATGTTCTTGAAGAAAACATCATGATTGTATCCTTGGTCTATTTTTAATCTGATCGACATCTATTGTGTTTATGATTTGTACTAAGTAACCCATGGAATGAATAAATTGATATGTGTGGATTATTTTGTGGTGCAAATACAAATTGAGAAGCCTTCAACATAGACTGATTTATTCTAAGTGTACTATTATGTTATATAGTGTACACTCAACTATAATACCCTTCTCAAG
>JARHVA010002441.1:975000-1117500 GCA_037957365.1 Torreya grandis
AAATAAACAAAAAAATAAAATAAATATATATAATAACCAAACACACACACACACACACACATAAAGGGATAATTAAAAAATTTAAACATATAAATGAATAAATTATATATGTGTGTGTGTGTGTGTGTGTGTGTGTGTTTGTATTAAATACATATATCAAATACGTATTCTAAATTATGTTTGTCCCATTTTATTAATATGTTATATGATGTTTAATTATGTTTTATGACAAGTTATATATATGATATATACTATGGAAGTTAGTGGTAATTTTATTTATTTGAATATTTATTTTTATACTTAAATAAATATTCATACTTACATAAATTTATAATCACGTGTGTGTGTGTTATAATTAAAGTAATATTATTTATATTAAAACAAATATACATAAATATGAATATGTATAGAGAACGTGATTATACAATTATGTTTAGCGAGATGGCATAGGTGTGTAGTAACCTACGCATTTATAAATATGTAATTTTGATATTAATGTCCACTTAATGCTGAATTTCATCTCATATAGTGATTTGTGTATGAACAATCTTCTCCTTGCAAAATATATTTTTGGTATAATTCAATAAAGTTGGAGTTGAGTTGAGTGGAGATTACTAAATACATACGTCTATTTATATTGACGATGTTAGGTATTGAGTGTGGATTCATCATTTTATTTTATTAATTATACTTGTGGGTTCCTTATGTATGTGTCTTAGCCGCTCTTTAATAGATGTATGATTAACTAGCTCCTTGACTTGTACTGAGAGAAAACTATGATTGGGATTTGATTAGAAAACCCATATTCTATATATACCATTTTAAATGAAAGCTTAAAAATTAAATGTTTTACAATTCTTTTTCCAATGGCAGTATTATTTGTGTTAGCGTGATTCAATTATTTATCATTTCATATTGGTATTTTGTGTTATTACTTGTATTAAAATTGTAATTATCTACATTATTTGATGATGCACTTTGGTACCAATTAGATAATTCTTGTCTTGATGAAATCAACCCATCTTTTTTCTTAGTATGTAAGTTATCATAATATGTTATATTTCATTGCTTAAATCTTTTTTTAATTTGTCTATTAATTTATATAAATGAAGTATTTATGAGGGAGAAATCTCTTGCTCAGTGTAAGTTGACCCCTATCTTGACTATTTCATAGTGCAGGTTGGCGAGTCCTAGTAGCTGTTAGATAAACAAGAAATTAATATCTTTTGTGTTGTAAAAGTTAGCATGTAAATGAGATTGGTATTGTTTCTTATTTCTTATTCAATGATTTTTGAAGAGGTAGTTGTAATCTAAACCCATAATTGGGTAGGCATTAGTTGATTTGTAAATACTTGATGTAATGTTTAAGTTTATATACATAGTGGTGTATGTACTTAGATTATTTTATAATTTTTTTAATGCTATCATTCAGTTGTTAAAATAAAAGTAATGTATCTTGGTTTACAATAAAATATTTCTTTGTAATTCCATAAATTGATAGTATTTCAAATCTTATAAAGTATTGGTGCTGTCACGATATTTTACTAGTTTAGAAATAGCATTCTTAAGTAGGGTTTAATTTATTAAGCCATAGATTTATATCAACTCATTTATGTGATACAATTTCTTTTTAATCATAATGACATAACTTGATAACTACAACTAGAAATAGCTCTAATAATATGGACTAAGGCTTGTTGTATTCTCATAGTTTATTATGAAACAATGGAGGCTTTAACTACCTAAAAAGGATTGGCAATGAGCATATTACCTTGCTTTGACTTTCTTAAACTAGAAAACACTTAATAAATTAACCAAACAAATAAGTTATATAAATCAACCTTGTGACAAACAAGCTAAAGTGTAATCCTTTAATAGACAACAAAACTGTATGCAGATATTGCACTTTCTCAAGCATGACCATTAGTACTATCCTCTTGGGTGGCCTTTTATTTCAATTGTAATTCTAATACAATGGCTTAACTTTTTTCACAAATTGGAGAATCTAATTCACTAATTTGTTTTCCTAGTGGAAAAAATTTCTACATGTTTTAGCCTTTAGTTAACCCTTAGAAATAAAGTTTTAAAAATAGCCAAAGTAGTATAATTTGGTATCTAAGTCTTGATCAAAATTTTCATTAGCTAAGAGAATTGGTTTCTGGTACTGCATAGATTTTTATCTCGTCTGATCCAAAATGGTACCTTGATTTCAAAAGGCTTTCGTAGGGAAAATCCTTTTTACCTTGCTAATTTTGCAATGAAAGCACTCTAAAATCAACATCTAATAAATGATTATAAATTAGCTTTGTGAGAAATGAAAGTTGTTCCCAATTATTTTTAACTTCATATCAAGGTAGGAACTTTTGGTTCTAGTTTTTATTTTTTTCTATTTTTAATGACTCCTTCCCAAACTAAAATTATTCATAATTTTTTGTTATTCTAATTTTAATTTGTGAAGTCACTCCAAAAAGGGTGTTGTAATAATCACCCAATTTAACATGTCTTGAATCTAAAAGTTGTATCCTTTTTTTTTAGTTTCATATTCATGTATAACATTGAGTATTTGGTTTTCAGTCTTGTTTGATATTTTTAGTAAGTCCTCTTTGAACCATAGTTGTCATTGTTTTTTTGGGAAAGGCTGAAAATGTCGCTATGTATTGTTTGGTTCAATATTATTTTTCTTCATATTGTTTACCTTGGTTCTGAAATAATACTTTTGTTGTTATGATGTTATCATACAAATTTAATCTGTTACTTATAATAGTGTAAATCTTTGTTTAGGTATTTATTCTAGTGTTGTTTTGTATCATGTTTAGCCATGTTGAACTATTGTAACCTTAAAATTAATGTTGACTTGTTTAACTATGGCAATGGCTCAATTGTTGATAGTGTTTATTCATAAATCTATATTTTTGAATGTTACCTAAGTTTAGATGTGAACCTTCCTTGTTCACAAAGTTGTACTTATAAAATTTATTTTATATTTAGATGTGGGGTCCATGGAAAATTTATTAAGGGAATTGAAACATGTCTAATCTTAAGTGTTTATGCATGATTTTGCATCATTTGGGAATTCTTATTGGGTTAGACTACCAACATTAAAATCATTAATTATTGATCCATGTTATATTTGAGCCTTGACTCTTTGTGTATTTTGCTTTGTGTTGTAGATCAAAGTGAACCAATTGGATCACGACTTTGTAGTGACGTTGTGATCTGTAAATAGTAAGTGACCTCACTTATTAAAAAACTATTTAAAAATGGATACTCGTTAATTAAAACTTGATCCGAAAATGGCACTTGACAATTTTAACCAATTTACTCTATTTTTATGGATAAGGAACAATTTCTTAATTTTTTATAAAATTACATGCAAATTGGCATATTAATTTAAAACCAAAAATTTAATGATTAAAAAGAACAATAAGCAAATGTTCAAATACAAATAATACACTTACACTTGATTTTCAAGGGCTATGTCTCTGGGTTTGATAAAACACGAACCAATATATAAATGATGTCAAAAGAATTGTAATTATTACATGACAATGTGCTCCTGGAATGGGATATCAAGCAACCGTCTTGACTTGATAAAGTCCTACAAATGATGGATTCCATAAAATCTCCACTCTGCATTGAGATACTTCTGATGAACTCTTTTTTGCTTCTTGTTCTCCTCCAATGAGTGTTTTGAGAACTTAGAATGCTTTTGAATGATTTTCTAATGACCCATCACCCCTTTATATACTTGTGGAGGCTCCACATATAGTGGGTATGATAATCATCCCTTTACAATTTTTATGGTATTTAGAATTATCCCCTTTACAAATTATATGAGGTTTTGATTTATCCCCTAAGTCCGAATGATTATGTTTATCCCCTTTTACCAAAGTGGGGTTTAATTTACAAAGTCTTAAGGCTTCAAAATAGCTCATTTCTCATCCCTTCATAAGGTTACAATATCTAAGGCTTTAAATTAGCTTTTTTAATTATCCTTTCCCAAATTTCATGGGATTAATGTTTATCTTATGAGCTTTCCTCATCCCATCGTGGGATTTTTAAAAAATTTATATAGGATTTAATTTAGCCTTTACATGAATATATCCCATACCCATGGCATTTCATAAAATAAATAAGGCTTTCACATAGCCATCATTTTATTCATAATTATTTATTTTAAGCCTTTTCCATAGGCATAGCCATATTTATCATGGACACTTTGACTTACCTTTCTACATATTAAAACCATTGACCAAAATCCTTCCATATAATAGCCTTTGGTTTTCTTCCATGCTTTATTAAGGCTTTATCCTCATCAATTCTTCCAATTAGCATATCATGTTTCCCACAGTTGTGGGTTTGAAGACTTTTCAAAGGGCTTACATAAGCCTACCAAATTTCCATATATCTCCATGCCTTATTAAAAGGCTTACACATGGGGTTTACGTTTTAACAAACTAAGCTTTGTTTATATCCACATATGGGTGGAAATGTTTTATTAATATTTGGTCAAAACCCTTTTTGTCCCACATTTGTTGGGATGTGAGATAAAATAATAATAATAATAAACTTTTATCCCATGTAAAGTGGTCTCACTTTGCCATGTAGATGTGCCATGTGGAGGCTTGTATCATTGCTCCACTTGCTAATCTGCTACATCACTTGCTTGTTGACCTATTTTGACTAGCATTGACCGATGTTGACCCATTCTGTTGACTTTTGACCAAAACTTTGATTAACCATAATTTTTACATACGAACTCCATTTTTTGAACTGAAAAATGCACCAAAAAGCTCTCGACGAGCTCTACACTATGTGAATAGTTTAAAGAAGAATTGAGACCTTTTATTTTTATCCCTTGTAAATGATCTCCAGCTCACATTATGTTTTTATGTTTTTTTGAGTTTGTATGACATGTTAGTGCTAATGTATTTGTATTCATAAGAGTTAGTGTGTTTGTTGGAGTGTAAAAAAAAATGGTGCGGTTTTTAAATGTGTCTAAAATGTAAATTTTGGGAATTACATCAATGTACTTAGCATAACATGCTCAACATATATCCTATGACAATCACGCATATACCCTAAGACCACTGATGTATATGTTGCTTCTACGCTAAGAAGATAAGTCTTCAATTTGTTTTATAGTAGTCATATCAATAGAATTTTATGTACTTTATTGTATTTACAATAAGCATTCAAATTGAGTCAAAGTAAGTTTATGTAGTAGTGATTAATATTTGAGGTGTTATTAGTTCAATAAAATGTAAAGTTTATAGGTATGTAATTTTCTTTAAAAAATATGCACAAAGTGTCTTTATTTGTATCAAGCCAAAACATGTCATACTAGTGAGGCCTATTTAGGTGAATACTATATAAAATATTTTTGTAACTAATGTATTTTTGGGTGACCCCAACATCCTATATCTATGTTTAAAACATCTTTGAAGATTGACATTTTGCTAGAAAATTTTGATGATCTCATTTTTCACACCTGAAAAGTGAAGATACTAATGAAATTAATGAACAAAAATTTATGGAGATAGGTAAATGGTAATGAAAAAACACCAACAAATCCTGGTAATTTAGTAGAATGGCAAGGTAGAGATGACAAAGATAGATCCATAATTAATCTTGCACTTTCAAATTCTAAATTACATTATGTAGATTTTGATAAGACATCCACAAACATCTAAGAAATTTTGAATAAAACTTTTGGTGCTAAAGCACTTAATGCCAAATTTTCTCTAAAATTTCAACTATTCAAACTCAAAATGAATGATGGCATCTTAATCTAAAGCCAAGCCATATCAATGAGTTGAGTTCTCTCATGAGACAACTAGCATAAATAAAATCTCTTATTGATGATGAAGATGCAAAATATATATTGTTGAATAATTTAGCTTCCAAATATAGTAGTGTTATTTTCACTCTTGGACAGATGCCTTATCAGTCACTAGAAGATATGTTTTCATCTCTTCTATATAAATAAAAAATAACTAAAGAAGATGAAGAATAAAAAATTGCATTGTACTTAGAAATGATCTAAAAAGAACAAAAATGAAATTGAGTGTTTCTATTGCAATAAAAAGGGGAATGCATCCTTAAACTATAAAATTTGAACTAATGATTTGCTCAAAGGAAAGCTTAATGAAGCTAATGTAATCACATAAGAATATCCTTATGATGAGAATGAACTAATAAATGAGGATAGTGGGTATACTTTTGAAGACTTAGTATTCTAAAGAAACAACAGAAGGAGTTCAAAGGTAATGGAGGAAGGAGGTTTTCATAGCCTGTCATCAGTCACCAATGACAGGGCCCATATGCTTTGGTGGTGCATTTGATTTTCAGTGTTTTGTGTGGTGTGTTTTTTAAAAATAAGAACAAAGGTTCATTCCTATTCATTTGTGAGTATAATTCCTATGTAATCCCTTGAAGTAAGATAGTGATGAGAACTAAAAGAGTACTGAAATATCATGATAAACATGGTTTTTGGTTAAATATATAAAAAACCATCATTGTGGTTGTTGGTTAGCCACTTGTAAAACCATCATGTTGTGGTTATTGGTAAACCACTTGTAAAACCATTCTGGAGGTTTTTGGCTATACTAAAAAAGAAAACCATCCAGTCATAAGCTTTTAGAGGTGGCGGTTGTAGTATGGATTGATTTTCTCCCAATGTTCACACTAAGGGAGAGAATGTTAGAAATATTCCTAAGTTAATGTTAGTGTGTACATTGTATTTATGGAGAGTTGTTTCAACAACTCTCGGTAATAGTATTTGTTGCAAGATTTGTGGGATGTTATTCCTTATTTCAAGGATTTTATGTTCCTATATATTTATAATCAATGTTGTTGAATATAATGAATTATTATTATTGTGATATGTATGTTCTCTTCCAATTTATATCAAAAATTGCTAAGTTTTTCTTTATCTCTCAATTAAGTTGTAACTTCCAATTTTGGTTATCTTTTAGATTTAAAAAATTGATACCATAAAATTTCATGCATGTGACCATCTCTATAAAATATTTTTATATGGTGAAGGAGACTCCCCTGACAGACACAACCTAAGCTGACCAATAATTAGTGAATTTTGTTGAGATGTGAGAGTCGAATCCCTTAATATTTCAATAAAATTATAAATCCCTCCATGTTGGAGGATTATCCAAAATTTAGTATTATTTTTCACCATTTCTATTGTTAAAGGCTCAACCTAACACCTATTTCCACCCATTACACACTTTAGCTTCAAGACTCTTTTGGAAACATCGTAAGTTAGAATGGTTTCAGTAGATATACAAGATACCAATCTCATTTCCTTAAAAAACATAAACCAATCATGGATAATGTTGTTCACATGAGGGGTGGTGATGTCATAAGTATCATCAATGGGATGATTGGGAAAAGTGGCATGCTCAGCATCATTATCCCTCCTTATCCATCTTAACTTTTCATGAAGGGAAAAGCCATAAAATTAAATTAGGATGTGATTTTTCATAACGGGAAACCTTTGAGAGAAATAATATGAGTTATACATCCTATACATCATGAACCATAAAATATTTAACAAAGAGATCTTGATAAGCATGACCTCATTCAAGATTTTATCTACAAACATTGGCTTCCTCATGGATGAGTTGTGAAACCTCAATCAAAAGAGGATAAGAATCCCACCATTACTCCATATCATTTAATTTGAGTCCTTTATTATCAAACCAATCATAAACTTTGTCCTTATCTATACACATGTTGAATATGGAGGCCCTAAAAATGTTGTAGATAACTTACCACATCACTAATCATGTTCCTTATGGTACAAATAGGTGTACTCTTCTTATCTAAATAGTCTAAAATATTGAGAAAGTCACCTTCAAAAATAAGATGATTGACTCCAAAATCCATATCCATCTAAATACCCCATAATCCTACCTTTGCCACATCTAGATGATTAGTTTTGATTACTAAGTTACCTACATAGGTTGTTACTAACTTTCCTGTTAGGGTGTGGAGCTAAAAGCTTCACCAAGGAGCATACTTAAACAGGTTCGGGTCTACACAGACGCCGGCGTCGGTCAGGAGCGACCGACGTCGGTCAGTAGCAGTTGCAGAGGCGCCAACATCGGCAGTATGGTCGGCCAACGACGGTCACAGGCGAACAGGCAGGAACCGATGTCGGTTACCTGCGTGTCCATAAAGCTATTTCCGAGGACAGCAGCGAGTGTTTGCATGATAAGTTTGAGTTGTGGACTCAAGCTTGCATCTCTATTATTAGCAATATTATTTTTAGAGCCCTTGTTGAAGAGGCTTAACTGTTTGTTGTAAGAGCATGCTCAAGTTTCCTATTTCTATATGTAGGGAAGATCTTCTTAGCTTAGAAGTGTGTAGTAGAGAGAAGAGTGTAGAACTGTAATAGTAGAACATTGTGAATGTTTGAAGGACAGTACAGAGTTGCATCAATCCAGGTTGTTGGATTTGAGTGTACTTGAGAGAGAGCTCTTGAGGAATAGAGATCTAGTGAGAGATCTTGTGTGCATCTGAGAGAGGTGTGGAAGAACGAAGTTTCTTCAAATTGTATTCCTATTGTAAAGAGTTTCAATACAAGTTTTCAGGGTGTTTTCTTGTATATCTTATTCTGTGCTATTTATCATTTCAGTTACTTATCTATCTAATTTATTTCTGCATTTATTGCTTTCACGAGTGTAATCTATTGTTGGTTTGATCCCCCAACAAGTGGTATCAGAGCCTTGGTTACAGGTTACAGGTTACAGGTTGCTCATAGGGGTTTCTGTAGGGATTTCTGTTTGAGTGGGAGAAGCAATGGCAGAAGAAAGTAAGCTGAGAATGGAAAAGTTTAATGGCAAGAACTACCAACATTGGAGAATGCAGATAGAGGACTATCTGTATCAGAAAGATCTCTACTTATCGTTAGGTGGGATAGCAAAGAAGCCCAAGGACATGGAGGATGAAGAATGGGAAGTTCTTGACAGAAAGGCTCTTGGGTCTATAAGACTGAGTCTGGCCTCCACTGTGATATCTAATTTGTCACAGGCAAAAACAACGGTAGAGTTGATGACTACGTTAGCAAATATGTATGAAAAACCCTCAGCTTCAAATAAGGTATATCTTATGAAGCAGTTATTTAATTTGCATATGAATGAAGGTGGATCTATTTCTACTCATCTGAATGATTTCAATGGAATTGTTAATCAGTTAAGTTCTGTCAATATTGTATTTGAAGATGAAATAAAAGCTCTTTTGATATTATGTTCTTTGCCTGAAAGCTGGCATGGCTTAGTAATGGCAGTTTCTAATACTGCATCTGCATCAAATATTTTGAAAGTAGAGGATGTTGTTAGTGTTATCTTGAATGAGGAAATACGTAGGAAAAGCACAGAAGAGACATCTGGGAACGCTTTAAATTTTGAGAGCAGGGGAAGGCAAAAAGAAAAGAGCAAGAGGAGATCAAGATCTAAGTCTAAGGTGAGAGGAAGATCCAAATCCAGGAATGGCAGGAAGCCACAATGCTGGAATTGTGGAAAGATGGGGCACATAAGCAGAGATTGTTGGTCAAAGCCTAAAGAGGACAACCAGCACGAAGGAAAGGAAGAAGCCAAGGTTGCAGGTATTGCACAAGATGCTTTAATTTTCTCTTTGCATAATAACATAGAATCTTGGGTATTAGATTCTGGTGCATCTTTCCATGCTACCCCTAACAGAGAGTATTTCAGTGACTATATCCATGGAGATTTTGGAATAGTGTACTTAGGGGATGATGAGCCTTGTAAGATTACTGGCAAAGGTAAAGTGCAGCTGAAGATGCAGAATGGCAACACATGGGTGTTGAGAGATGTGATGCATGTTCCTAGTTTGAAGAGAAATTTGATTTTTGCAGGTAAGCTAGGTGATGAGGGTTGTACAGTAACTCTCACAGTAGATTCTTGGAAGGTGACCAAGGGTGCACTAGTTATGGCCAGAGGTAAGAGAGAAGGTACTCTCTATTTGTGTAATTGTGTTACTAACAAATCTCCTTCAGTTTTATCTACTTCAGGTGTGGATTGTAAATTGTGGCACTCAAGGCTTGGCCACATGAGTGAGAAGGGGATGTCAATTCTTAAGTCTAAAGGTATGCTTTCAGATTTGAAAAGTATGGATCTAGAATTTTGTGAGCATTGTGTATTTGGAAAACAGAAAAGGGTTAGTTTTCTCAAGACCGGGTCTACTAAGAAAAGGCAGAAGTTGCAGCTTGTTCACACAGACGTGTGGGGACCGGCTCAGGTAGCCTCTATTGGCGGATCATGGTACTATGTTACATTCATAGATGACGCCACAAGAAAGGTATGGATCTACTGTATTAAAAAGAAATCTGATGTTTTTGAGACTTTTAAGTTTTGGAAGGCTATGGTTGAGAATGAAATAGGCAAAAAATTAAAGTGCCTGAGATCTGATAATGGCGGTGAGTTCTGCAATCTTAAGTTCAAATTGTATTGTTATACACACAGAATCCGTAGGCAAAGGACGATTCTAAGGATACCTCAGCAGAATGGTATTGCTGAAAGGATGAACAGAACTATCATGGAGCGTGCAAGATGTATGAGATTGCATGCAAGGTTGCCCTTAGAGTTTTGGGCAGAAGCAGTTGACACCGCAGTGTACCTGATTAACAGAGGACCCTCTACAGCTCTGGATGGTGGAATTCCAGAAGAGGCATGGACAGGTAAAAATGTAGATCTCTCATATCTCAAAGTTTTTGGTAGTGAAGCCTTTGTGCACATAGATAAGGAAAATAGAAAGAAGCTTGATGCTAAGTCTATGAGGTGCACGTTTATAGGCTATGGCCCAGATGATTTTGGTTTCAGATTTTGGAATCTAGGAACTAACAAGGTAATCAGGAGTCGTGATGTTGTTTTCAATGAAAGAGTGATGTACAGTGATCAGATAAGGAAGTAGGATCAAACTGGGCAGAGCAATAGTGAATTGGACGAAGTTATGGTCCAAAATGAGCTCACGGGAAAAAGAAATAATCACTTGCAGGAAAACACAGAGACCGACGTCGGCAGGTTAGGAACCGGCGCCGGCAGTTCAGAAACCGATGTCGGTCATACAGAGACCGACGTCAGCAGACCAGGCACTGAGGTCGGTCAGGCAGAACCGATGTCAGCTAGTGACAGGTCTACAGGTGGCCGAGGTCGGTCACTGTCAGAAAATTTGGGTGGACAGATTGTTGAAAACAAGTCCAAGACACCCACCAGGAGGTCTGAAAGGGTAAGTAAGCCTCCAATTAGATATTCTCCTTCCTTATATTATTTATTGCTAACCGATGGTGGAGAACCAGAGAGTTTTGAAGAAGCATTACAGGTGGAGTCCAGGAGTAAGTGGGAGCGTGGCATGGTTGAGGAGATGGAGTCCTTAAGAGAGAACCAAACATGGGATTTGGTTGAATTGCCAGCTGGTAAGAGAACACTGAAGAACAGATGGACCTACAGGTTGAAGGAAAGTGAGGATGGACAGATGCGATATAAGGCCAGATTAGTAGTAAAAGGATTTGCACAAAAGCCAGGTATTGACTTTGGTGAAATTTTTTCTCCTGTTGTTAAGATGACTTCAATAAGGGTTGTATTGTCTTTGGTTGCTTTTGAGGATTTGCATCTCGAGCAGCTAGATGTTAAGACAGTGTTTCTTCATGGAGATCTGGATGAGAAAATTTATATGGAACAGCCAGAAGGATTTGAGGTCAAGGGTAAGGAGAAGTTTGTGCGCAGGTTAAAGAAAAGCTTGTATGGCCTCAAGCAAGCTCCAAGGCAATGGTACTTGAAATTTGACAGGTTTATGACTGAGCATGGCTACAGTAGGTGTCAATCGGACCATTGTGTATATTTCAAGAGATTTGATAACGGTAGATATATTATTCTATTGTTGTATGTAGATGACATGCTGGTTGCAGGGTCTCATATGTAGGATATCTCTGAGCTTAAGGAGAAGTTAGCTCAAACGTTTTCTATGAAGGATTTGGGAGCAACGAAGAAGATCCTTGGCATGAGCATTAGGAGAGACAGGAAAAATCACAGGTTGATATTGTCTCAAGAAGATTATGTGAACAAGGTGTTGGAGAGGTTTAATATGCAGGATGCAAAACCGGTAAGTACACCTATGGCTGGACATTTTAATCTAAGTAAAGAACAATGTCCCAATTCACATGATGAGGTAGAGTACATGAGTAAGGTTCCATATTCTTCCGTAGTAGGGAGTTTGATGTATGCAATGGTGTGTACTAGACCAGATATTACCCAAGCAGTGGGAGTAGTAAGTATATGGCCAATCCAGGTAAGGAACATTGGAAGGCGGTTCAATGGATCCTTAGATATCTGAGAGGAACCAGCAGCAAGCATTTGTGCTATGGAGGTTCAGATACTTCTCTACATGGTTATGTAGATTCAGATATGGCAAGGGATTTGGATGGCAGAAGGAGCACCACAGGTTATGTTTTTACTGTAGGTGGAACGGCAGTTAGTTGGATATCTAAGTTACAAAAGGTTGTTGCCTTGTCAACTACAGAAGCAGAGTATATTGCAGCTACATAAGCTAGCAAGGAGATGATATGGATGACACGGTTCATGGAAGAGCTTGGAAGGGAGCATGGGAGTTACAGATTGTATAGTGACAGTCAGAGTGCAATCCATTTGGCTAAGAACTCAGCGTTTCATTCAAGAACCAAGCACATACAGCTAAGGTACCACTTCATACGGCAGGTATTGGAAGATGGTGAGTTGAAGCTGGAGAAGATCCATACAGACAAGAATCCTGTTGATATGCTAACAAAGCCAGTTACGAAGGAGAAGTTGAACTTGCATTCAACTTCTATTGGTCTTCATGATTGAGTTGAAGATGGAGGAGCTAGAAGATGTTGCTGTACAGGCTGGTGCAGCTAGTTTATCTCCAAGTGGGAGATTGTTAGGGTGTGGAGCTAAAAGCTTCACCAAGGAGCATACTTAAACAGGTTCGGGTCTACACAGACGCCGGCATCGATCAGGAGCGACCGACGTCGGTCAGTAGCAGTTGCAGAGGCACCGATATCGACAGTATGGTCGGCTGACGACGGTCACAGGCGAACAGGTAGGAACCAACGTCGATTACCTGCGTGTCCAGAAAGCTATTTTCGAGGACAGCAGTGAGTGTTTGCATGATAAGTTTGAGTCGTGGACTCAAGCTTGCGTCTCTATTATTAGAAATATTATTTTTAGAGCCCTTGTTGAAGAGGCTTAACTGTTTGTTGTAAGAGCATGCTCAAGTTTCCTATTTCTATATGTAGGGAAGATCTTCTTAGCTTAGAAGTGTGTAGTAGAGAGAAGAGTGTAGAACTGTAATAGTAGAACATTGTGAATGTTTGAAGGATAGTACAGAGTTGCATCAATCCAGGTTGTTGGATTTGAGTGTACTTGAGAGAGAGCTCTTGAGGAATAGAGATCTAGTGAGAGATCTTGTGTGCATCTGAGAGAGGTGTGGAAGAACGAAGTTTCTTCAAATTGTATTCCTATTGTAAAGAGTTTCAATACAAGTTTTCAGGGTGTTTTCTTGTATATCTTGTTCTGTGCTATTTATCATTTCAGTTACTTATCTATCTGATTTATTTCTGCGTTTATTTCTTTCACGAGTGTAATCTATTGTTGGTTTGATCCCCCAACATTTCCCTCATTATTTATTAGAATTTCCCATCCACTAGTTATCCTAGAATTACCATTAGAGGCAACAAATAAATTGAGATTTATCAAACCTTGAGATGGGCATTACCATTTTACATCCCTTTTGTATATCTTCTCTTGATCAAGTCTAACAGGCTTCTCAGGCCTCAGGTTCCATTTGGCATAAGAGCTCAGACTAATTCATCCTCCCTTATAGATTGGCTTATGTGATAGCTATTAAAAACTCTATTTAAATCACAGATAAAATATATATTTTTTGGTTGAAACCTTCAAAGGGTATAGTTATCTAAGATGTGTCATATTCCCTAATCTCCCTATAATCATATATTCTCTCTCCCAAATCTCTTTTCAATATATTACTAATTTTGTCCCAAGATTGAAATTCAATTAAAGGAGAGTTTAAGATCCAAACATCATCTAAAAAATGGCTTTCTCACTTGAACCTACATTCCATTTGCCTCTCTTCCATAATATTTTATTCCCTTCAACTAGAAAAATCTAAAAATAAGAACCTGATGACAAATATTCTATTGAAAGTGATCTCTCAGCTTCATCATTGTCCTTATATTTAACTTTAAGAATACATGTCCATTAATTTTCCTATTTTAAAATTCTCCAACGTGATTTATAATTATATATTTATTAATCTTCCTTAAATTATGGATGTTTTACCCTCCATAACCTATAGGAAGGTAAACTTTGTTGTAATGAAATTACTTATATGTTTGCATAGAATAATTATATATCACACAAAATAAGCAAAGATAAGATATCACACAGCAATAATTGATAGCAGAGTAGAATACTAGATAATATAGCAGAGCCACTTTGAGGGGGAAACCTCCACAACATTGCAATAAGAGCAAAATACTTAATATGATGATCAAATACTAACCACTACCTCCTATATATATTCTACTTATAATGGTTACTCCATAGGCTGACCTAACTAAGAACATAGAGAAATATAACAAGAATATAAAAGAGGTATGTAAGCCACAAGTCGGCCACACATATCCCTAGACACACTAAAGGTTAAGGGTGTAGCATGCCTCTCCCCTTAAAAATAATGTTGTCCTCAATG
Source organism: Torreya grandis (assembly GCA_037957365.1). Taxonomy (NCBI): domain Eukaryota; kingdom Viridiplantae; phylum Streptophyta; class Pinopsida; order Cupressales; family Taxaceae; genus Torreya; species Torreya grandis. The sequence continues at coordinate 989,785 of JARHVA010002441.1, forward strand.
TTCAATCAAGTCTGGATGTTGTTGGACAAAGGATTCATCTTCCCAAGTGGCAGATTCTTCCATTTGATCAGGTATTTCTTAATTGCTCTAGATCGTAGATGCTTAGTGTGCATTTAAAGGATCACCTCAGGATTAAGAATAACTCTCCCTTCCTCATCTAATTATTATAACTTAGTTTGAGTAAAAACTCTATGTCTAATGACTTTCTTTAGGCATGATATATGAACTAATGGATGTATTGGAATGGATGAAGGAAAATCTAAATTGTAAGCCACACTACCAAATTTTTTCAAGATCTGATAAGGCCCATAATACTTAAGGGGTAGATTTTTATCTTTTTTATATTATTTCAAGGACATCTTATTATATGGATACAAGTGAATAAAGACCCAATCACCAATGTCAAAATGCCTCTCACTCCTATGTTGATCTACCTACTGCTTCATGTGATTCTGGGCCATGGCTAAATTTTCATGCAAACTTGCAAGGACCTCCCTTTGATGGTGAATATGTTCCTCAACTACACAAACCTTAAGATGGACCTTCAAGGTTGAAGTGATGGATGGAGGGTGGTATCCATACAAGGCCACAAAGGGAGACATTTTGGAAGAACTATGAACAGAAGCATTATACCACCATTCAGTAAGTGGAAACCAATGAAACCATTTATTATGTTTATCAGAAACAAAGTAATAAACATATCCTTCTAGACATTTGTTGACTACCTCAGTTTGTCCATCTAATTAAGGATGATAGGATGAGCTATGAGCCAACTTGGTTCCCAACATTCAAATAATTTAGTCCAAAAATTACTAGTGAAAATGGGATCTCTATCACTGACAATGATCTTAGGAGTACCATGTAGTTTATGAATTTTATTGAGAAAAATAGAAGCTACTATACTAGAAACAAATGGATGTGATAAAGAACAAAAATGAGCATACTTATTGAGATGATCCACAATAACCATGATAAAATTTTGACCATCAGATCTCGATAACCCTACAATTAAATCCATAGACACCTCTTCCCAATGCTAGATAGAGATGGATAAAGGTTGTAAAAGACTTGAGATTCTGATGGTTTCACCTTTATTTTTTTGATAGATCATACATTCAACCACATATTTATGGACATCCCCCTTGAGTCCTTCCCAAAAAAAATATTTATTGATTCTATGATAGGTTTTCAAAAATATTTAATGACCCTCGAGTGGAGTTGCATGAAGTTCCTAAAATATTTTTTGTTTGAGAAGAGAATTATTACATAGGTATAATCTAGATTTATACCATAATGCATTACCCTTTCATGTGAATTTTTCAAATCCATCCAAACCTTGCTAAAGATTTTGAATCAAATCATGGGTAGCACTATCATTTTCTCATTCTGATCTTGCTTCCTCTAGCCAATCTACCTACCAAACAGTCATGACACATAGCAATGCCTCAACTAATTCATCCCTCCCGAATAGTGCATCTACCACCACATTTTCCTTGCCTTTCTTGTATACTATTTCAAAATCATAGCTAACATATTAGTTACCCATTTATATTATTTTTCTGATGACAATCGTTGTTATAAAACATATTTGAGACTATCATGATCAGTCTTTACCTAAAAGTGATGACCTATAAAATAAGGTCTCCATTGTTTAAATACATGTAGAATAGCCATCATTTCCTTCTCATAGATGGGCTTGAGCTAATTTTTAACCTTAATTTGGTGACTTTAAAATGCAAGTGGTTTGCCTTTTTGCATGAGAACAACACCCATATCATATCTAGATGCATCACATTCAACCAAAAATGTCTTAGAAAAATCAATAGTGGCCAACACTAAAGTGGTTCACATAGCCAGTTTCAATTTTTCAAATACCCTGGTAGTTATATCAATCCAATGGAAGGAGTCTTTATTCAACAAAGAGGTGAGTGGGGTTATAATGCTACCATAATTGTTGACAAACCTACGATAGTAACCAATTAGCCCTAGAAATCCCCTTAGTTGTTTGAGTGTCTTAGGAATCGACCAGTCCACCATTGCTTAGATTTTTTTAGGATCCACTTTCACTCCATGTGAAACCATATGACCGAAATAATCAACCTCATGATCTCCAAAAGTACATTTGGAAGGTTTGGCATATAACTTATGTTGTTCTATAATTGAGAGTACTTGTTTCACATGATGTAAATGGTCTTCCCAATTTTTACTATAAATGAGGATATCATCAAAAAACACTATAACAAATTTCTTCAAAAATGGCCTAAAAATAGTATTCATCAAACTCTAAAAGGTGGATGGTGCATTTGTTAGATCAAAAGGCATAACCATAAACTCATAATGGCCCTCACGAGTTTTTAAAGTTGTTTTGGGTATGTCTTCATCATGGATCATGATTTGATGATACCTAGAGCGTAGATCTAACTTGGTAAAATAAAGAGCACCATTCAATTCATCTATCAAATCATCAATTATATGAATAGGAAATTTATCTTTGATAGTGTACTTATTGATCTCTCTATAGCTAGGGTACATCCTCCAAGTGCCATATTTATTTCTCACCATGATAACTGGTGAAGAATATTTGCTTTAGCTATGGCAAATGATTCCTGCGTCCAACATCTCTTGTACTATATTTTCAATTTCAATTTTCTAGGCATAGGGATACTTGTATGGTTTGATGTTGGGTGGTGTACTAACAAGAATAAGTTTGATGGCATGATCATGCATGTAGTTGGGTGGAAGTCCTTTTGGCATGTCACCAAAAATAATAAAATGGGTGTCAATCATTTGTTGTATATCAAGAGTTGTAGATGGCTGATTTGGTTGGACTTCAATGGAAAACAAGCGAGCCACAAACCCTTCAGCACCCTTATAGAGAATCTTGGTCATTTTATGAGAGATAACAAGTTATGGAGATTTATCCCTTAATCCCCTTAGCTCAAATGTCCTTCCCTCAAAATGAAAGTGTAAGAATAATCTCTATAAATTCATCTCAATAGTGCCCAAAGTGGTGAGCCACTGTACTCATAGAACAATGTTGGCTCCACCCATGGGAAAAGAAAACATAGGATAATCTAATAGGTAGTATCCCATGGCAAGTTTAATACTATGGCATTTTCTTAAACAGCTGACAGTACCACCATCTATAATCATGACCTAAAATTTTGGAGCAGGATAAATGAAATAGTTCAAACAAGTAGCCAACATATTATTGATGAATTTGTGTGCGCTCCTAGAATCAATCAATATAGTGACCTTATATTTCTTAAGGAAACCCACCACCTTAAGAATTTGGGGAGTACCAATAACTGAAAGGGTATGAAAGGAAATAGTAGGTTGAGAGTCTTCAGATTCCTCCTTAGGTCCTTCTGCATCCTCACCAAATACCTCCTCATCATCTGCATCCTCATTAGCACCTTTGAGGTAAAAAAACTTATTTTCAGCACAGTGATGTCCTTTGCTCCATTTTATATCACAACCATAAAACAGCCCTTTGGCTCGCTTCTCTTCAATTTGTTGAGGTGCCAATCTAGTGGGTTGAGGAAATGATAGTGTTGGAAAGGTGTGATCATGACCAGTAGTGAAAGTTTTCCATTTGACCATCTCTTATTCTTATATCATGTGTACCCTTAGGATAGCTTCTGATACAGACTATGGATTAAACATTCAAACCTCCAATTGAATGTTATCTTCAAGTCTACCTAGAAAACATTCAGTCAAATTTGCCTCAGTGATGTCTTTTACCTGTAAGGATAGATTCTAAAATTGATTAATATATTCCTTCATAGTTCTTGTTTAATGTAGTTTGGTTAGCTGGCTAAAGTAGTTTTCAAAGACATTATTTTGATAATGAGCCAATAACTAATCAGTGAAAATAGACCATATAACAAGAGCACCATTCTTTTTATTTTGAGCACACAACCAAAGATACCAAATAAACTACTCATGTTCCAGATACAGAGATGCCACTATCACCTTCTAAGAACTAGGATTTTGGTGTAGATTAAATAAATTCTCAATTTGGGTAATCCAAGTGAGAGGATCCTTACCATCAAACTTATGTATGTCCACTTTTGGAAACATTAGCTTCACATCAAGATTGGATTTATTAATGTTGAGAGGAGGACTTAAATGATGAAGTGGAGGGTTGTTTGGCTAAAACTGAGATGAAACGGTAGCCAATTGCATAGTGGTTTGATGTAATTGAGTGTGCACCTAATTAATCTCTTTGTGTATCCCTAAAACATCATTTTGAACTATAGTAAAGTCATCCTATCATACCAAGCCCTTTATGGTAGCCTAAAGTTGAGAAATCATCAAATCTCAAGTTCAAGATTCCATGTCATCCCTAGAAGGAGTCTTAGGAGTTTCTTGCCCCTTTTTTTCCCTCGAGTAGTATGACCTACCATGCACAAAACTTAGGAGGATTTTTGTCCCAAAAAAAGTGTATTAAGAGATAGTACCATTGCGATCACCTCACCAAGATGAATCCAATGACTATTTTTACGTATTGGGGTGAAATTTTTTGGCACCAAAAAAGTGTACCGATAGAATATACCATTGTGATCATCTCATCGAGATAAATTCAAAAACTACAAATGTGCAAAGGGAAATTTTTTTTCCAACTCTTTTTTTTAAATATTTTTTTTCAAAAAAGTGTTTTGAACAATACTATGCTGACAAAAAAAATTAATTATTCTCGGATTGCAAGTTATGTTTTTTCACTCTTTCCACTCATATAAGTCACGCCTCGCTAGATCCAAAAAAAACACCATAGGAAACTTGCCCAAGTTGAAGCTTTGATACCACTTGTAATAAAATTACTTAGATGTTTATGCAGAATAATTATATATCACATAAAATAAGCAAAGATAAGAGATCACATAATAATAATTGATAGCAAAGAAAAATATTGGATAATATAGTATAGCCACTTCGAGGGGGTAACCTCCATAACAATACAATAAAATCAAAATACTTAATATGATGATCAAAGACTAACCACTACCTCCTATATATATTCTACTTAGCCATGGTTATTCCATAGGCTGACCTAACTAAGAACATAGAGAAATGTAACAAGAATATAAAAGAGGTATGTAAGCCACAAGTCAGCCACACATATCCCTAGACATGCCAAAGGTTAAGGGCATAACATTTGTCCCAATCTATAAGAGCAAGTCTTTGTTTATCCTCCATACATGTCCACAAAAAAAAATCTACATTATCAGATTAGGAATCTTAAATATATACATAGGAAGGTTTTGAAGGATGATTTTAATCAGTTGTAATTTACCATCATGTCTTAGAAGACACTTGTTTCATCCTACAAGTTTTCTTTAAAACCTTTCAATCATGGAGTTCTAAATATTGGTATTTCCATTCCTATGCAAACAAGAATACCTAGATAAGTAAGAGGGATGTTCTTGATCTAACAACCCAATATTCTCACAATTATATACTTTCTCAAGCTTGGAGTGATGATAAATAACAATGAGATTTTATCCAAGTTAACTTTCTAACCTAAAACTTCCTCAGTCTTCTAACAATTTATTTTAGTTCTTTGCTTCAATTACAGAGGCTAAACCCAAACATATGGTGTCATCAACAAATTATTCATGTGAAAATGGTTGAATAAAGGAAGAGATTCTAACACCTTTAATTTTACCTATGATCACATCATTTGAGACATTCCTTCCAAGGCCTTCGTCCATGATGATAAATAAGAACAAAGATAGAGGATCACCTTAACTAATACCTATTTCATTGAAAAAAAACCTTTAGGGAAACCATTCATCATGATTATAAACATATGTGTTGAAATAAATGTGTTGACAAGATTCCTAAACTTGTCTTAGAAGCCAAAAAATTTAAGGATTTTGTCAATAAAAACCCATGATACTCTATCGTAGGCTTTATTCATGTCCAATTTCAAAATCATCTCTTATTTTTTGATTTTTTCTATTGAATGATTAGTTTCAATGAATTTTATAATCCCATCTTATATTTGTATTTCCAAAACAAATATTTCTTGTTGATGAGAGATGATAAAAGGAAGGAGTGATTGTAATCTGAAAGCCAATATTCTTGTGAATAACTTATAAAGAGTATTGCATACACTAATAGCTTGGAATCCTTGAACTGATTTATTCCATGTTTCTTATGGATGAGGATAAGGAAGGTGTTATTAATTCAATAAAATTTAACTCTTGCAAGTTCAAAGGGGTTCAAGCCTATTCTAAAATTTAAAACTAAAAATTGGAAGAGCAATATTTTATTTAACATTCTTTTTAATGTAGTGTACACTTAATTTACTCTTGTTAATTCAAAATCAACTATTTATTGAAACTTTTATTATGAAGGATAAATATACACCCTTCAACTTGAAATTAAGACTAGCCCTTCAAAGTTTATCAATAAATGGCATGTCTTATACTTAATGGGTTAATTAGACACCATTGGTTTTGTCCCCTTGCACTACTTTGAACATGTGCATCTTTTACTTCTTAGGTTAATATAAATATATGAAATTTCATGAATTTATTTTTAGCATTGCATGACATTCATGCATTTCTAATTTTGGTAAATCCAAATTATATGCCATCAAACGGAATCTAGAATAAATTATGTATTGATACCATATACGCACCTAGTTTTGGCCCACAAACTACTTTGATTATGGGTGTATTTTTACCTTGTAGATAAATAAAAATATAATAATTTTGATTGTGATCCCCAATTTAAAAAAGGCCAATAATTTGTATTGGTTGTTTTGGAGTACTTATCACATATGCCTTGTCTTATGGCTTTATTACCCTTGTTGTTACAATGCCACCATTTACTTAAATTTTCAGTATTTTTCCTAACCTTGATTAGAATTAATTAGACTAAAACTCATAAATATACCCTTTAGGTAGTTTTCATAAAAAGTAGCTTCCCAATGAGTTGATATCATTAGATGCAACTCACTTTAGAAGTGAAATCAATGGCACCAAAGAAAGTGTGCAAGTATGTGTTGAAAGTATTTCATGAGGTAATGTACCCCCTCCTCAATATAATCATCCTGATGTTTTTTGGAATTTAGTAAGTTTTTAAAAACATGTTAGTGGATTTAAAAGCATACGCTTATTGGTTTTGTTTTAGGCCAAATACCATCTAAATCCATGCTCAAAAATTAGGTACAATCTTCATTAAAATTTCATGGTGTTGAGCTTATTAAAGTGAAAAATTGACTAATAGTGATTTCCTTTTTAGGTTTACACTCCAAAAATAATGCACCACCATAGACAAGCATGGTCCCTAGTATGTTAGGATCTATTTACTGGTCTTATCCACTTATTAGCCACTTATTAGCCACAAATTAGCAATATGAGAACATAGATAAATGTGACATGATAGTATGCAGGCCACAAATTAGCCACACATATCACTAGACATGCTATAGGTTAAAGGCATGGCATGCCCCTCACCTTCAAACTAACATTACCCTTAATGTTGAACATCTTTGGAGACTACTGCAAGAATGATTCATCCTCCCATGTTGCATCCTCACTTGATAGATTCTTCTAGTTGATCAAATACTCCTTAATCTCCCTTGTTTGCAATTGTTTAGTGTGTGTCTAAAGGATCTCCTCTTGTTCAAAAATGACTTTGTCTTACTCATTTAGCTCTGGTAACTTAGTATAGATGGATCCTTGTTTTCAAATTACTTAATTTAAGTAGGAGACATGAAATATTATATGTATGTGTAGGTTGAGGTAGCTCTAGCTTGTATGTAACACTACTAATTTTTTTCATGATCTAATAAGAGTCATATTACTTAGGATAAATTTTGTTATCATTTTTTTGTTACTTCAAGTACATTTTATTGTATGGTTGTAGGCACAAGAAGACCTAGTCACCCACTTTAAACTACCTCTTACTACACTGTTGATCTGCTTGTTACTTGATTTGGCTATGTGCCATTGTCAAATTACCTCTTAGACTAGCTAGTACCTGTTAGTCGTGTTGAAAGTATTCCTCAAAATATCTAAGCTTTGTTTGAACCCTCAAGGATGAATTGATGGATGGGGTTTGCACCCATACAGTGCCACAAATGGAGACATTTTGGAAGATGTATGGAAGGAAGTGTTATACCATTATTTTTATAATGGCAGCCAGTGAACCCATCTTCCATATATATTTGATTAAAAATAATGGAGATAACCCTCTAGGCATTTTTTGACCACTTTAATTTACCCATCATATTGAGGATGATATGACAAGTTATGAGCCAGCTAATTACTTAAACATGAGAATAAATCAGTCTAAAAATTATTGGTAAAGATAGGATCACAATCACTTAATATGATCTTAGGGATACTATCTAGCTTTCAAATTGTATCCCAAAAATCATCTACTATTGTATTGAATACAAGTACTGAGATAAAGCAAAAAAATAGGCATATTTTGTGAGATAATCTCCAATTACCATGTTTAAAAAAATTGCACTCTGACCTAGGCAAACCTATTATGAAAGCAATGGAAACCTCTTCCCACCTTTAGCTAGGAATAGATGAGAGTTGAAAAAGACCTAGGGTCTTAATAGTCTCAATAATATCACTCTTGTTTTGTTGACACACCATGCATTTTACCCAAAAAAATTGGATATCCCCCTTCAGTCCTTCCCAAAATAAATCTTACTTGATTCTATGATAGGTTTTCAAAACTCTAGAATTCCTCCCTACTTGATATGCATGAAGATTTTTAAGGATCTTGTGTTTGAGGGAAAAATTATTGCATAGGTGCAATCTATCTTATACCTTAAGGCATTCCCTTTCCACTCAAATTTGTTTGAGACTCTAGAATCCTCTTGGAGCTACTAAATCAAAACTTGTGTATCACTATTATTTTCCCATTCTGACCTTGCCTCATCCACCCAATATGCTTGCCATGGACATTAGGCATAAAAATGCCTCTATGGATTCATCTCTCCTAGATAGTGCATCTGCAACTAAATTATCCTTTACTTTATTATATATGATTTCAAATTCATACCTTAACATTTTGGTTACCCATTTTTTGGTATTTTTTAGATAAGAACCATTGTTCTAAGATGTATTTTAGACTATCATGATCAATTTTCACATTAAAGTGTCTACCCATTAGATAATGTCTCCATTGTTTAACTACATGAAGAATAGCCATTATATCCTCCTCATATATAGGCTTTATCAAATTATTTCCTTTGATTTGACAACTCTCAAATGTAAGGGGTCTCCCTTTTTGCATGAGTACTACTCCCATTCCATATCCTAACACATCGCATTCAACAATGAAGGTCTTTGAAAAATATAGGGTAGACAAAATTGGAATGGAGCACATGGTCCTATTTTCATCAAATACCTTGGTGGTAAATTCATTCCAAAGGAAAGAATCCTTCAATGAATCTATGAGTAGTGCTACTATGCTTCCATAATTTTCCACAAACCAATGATATGAACATGTCATTCCTAAAAAACCTCGAATTTACTTCTTGAGGGTTTTTGTAACTTTCCATTCTCTCATGGTCTTGATCTTGTGAGGGTATACTTTGATGCCTTCATGTGACCCAAGTAATCTATCTCTTGTATTCCAAAATCACACTTAGAAGGATTCGCAAAAAGCTAATGTTGTTCTAAGATTATCAATACATGATTCACATGATGCAAGTGTCATTCTCATATCTTATTGTAAATAAGTATATCAATAAAAATTACCAAGACAAATTTCCATAAAAAAGGCCTAAAGACAGTGTTCATCAAACTATGGAATGTGGATGTGCATTTTTGAGACCAAAAATAATTTCCAAAAGCTTATAATGGCCTCCACGAGTTCTAAAAAATTTCTTATGTATATCCTCATCTCCTATCCGAATTTGATGGTAACCTAAATGAAGATTGAATTTTATAAACTAGACAATACCATGAAATTCATATATCAAATCATCAATTACCAAAGTAGGGAGCTTATCTTTGATGTTGCAATTGTTGAATTATCTATAATATAGACACATTCTCTAGGTCTTATCCTTCTTACACACCATTACAACAAGGGATGAATGTGCACTTTGGCTATGTCTGATAATACTATCCTCCAACATTTCTTGTATCATCGTTTCAATCTCCCTCTTTTGGACATATGGCTACCTATATGGTCTAATGTTTAGTGGTTGATTCCCTAGTACCAATCAAATGGAAAGATCAAGTTCCTTTTATGGTGGCAGTCCTTTTGGCATTGCTCTAAAAAAAGTAGTGTTTATCAATAATCTCATGTAGATCAGATTGTGTAGATATCTTTTTTGGTTATACTTCTAAGGAAAAATGTTGTGTTATAAATCCATCTTCCCCCTTTATGAGAATCTTATGCATTTGATGAGAACTAACTAGATGTGGAGACTTGCATGCAATTCAAATTTCATGCCTTCAAAATGAAAATGCATGAATAATTCCTATAAATTTATCTCTATTGTGCCCAAGGTTGTGAGCCATTGGACTCCCAAAACTATGCTAGCCCCACTCATGGGAATAACAAGCATAGGAGAGTCTAGCTTGCAGTCTCCCATAGCAATTATGATATTGTGGAAGTTCCTTGAATAACTAATTATGTCACCATCTACAATCATGACTTAAAATTTTGGAGTTGGATAAACAAAAAAAATTAAATGTGATGCCAACTTATTATTGATGAAGTTATGTGTACTCCTTAAGTCAATTTTTATTTTCACCTTATGTTTCTTAAGGAAACCCCCAACCTTGAGGGTTTTTGAATTGATAATACCTAAAATTACATAGCATGAAATAGTTGATTGGAAATATTTAGATTCATCCTATGGCTCTTCCTTATCCTCACTTGATAATTCATCATCCTCTTCGACATCATTTGCCTCTTCAATTTAGAATAATTAATTCTCAACACATTAATGTCCTTTGTTGTATTTGATATCATAATTGAAACATAACCCTTTTTCTCATTTCTCTTCAATTTGTTGAGGATTCAATCTGGTAGGTTGAGGGAATAATTATGTTGGAGTAATGCATTTTCTAATGGTAGTGAAATCTCATTGTTTGACTAGATGTATTTCCTCTTATGTACATATGAAGAACATGGACTCTGATAGTGAACTTTGATTAAACATGTGAACATCAAGTTGGATGTTATCTTGAGCCCACCTAAGAATAGGTCATTCAGGTTATTTTGTGTGATGTTGTCCACATGTAAAGATAGGCTCTGAAATTGTTGAATATAATATTTGAGAGTCCTTAATTGACTCAATCTTGATAACTAGATGAAATATTTTTATATAACACTATTGTTTTAGTGCATATATATCACATCGGTAAAAATTGACTAGGTAATAATGAGGCCCTTCTTTTTCTTTTGAGTGCATAACCATCTATACCAAATGAACTACTCTTGTTCTAAATACAAATATGACATGACCACATTATGTGCACGTGGGGTTTGGTGTAGATTAAATAAAATTTTCATTTGATTGATCCATGTGACTAGATCCATACCATAAAACTTGTGCACTTCCAATTTTGGTAGCATGTTCCTTGAACCAGTATTTGAGTTTTGATTGTTCTGGTTGGGAGAACCCAAGTGGCCTAGTTGATAATTATTGGATGGTGGTATTGATGTAAAATGAGCCAAGAGAGTTTCTAGTGTCCCACTCATGGTAATCAACTCTGAATTCATTACATCCATGTCCCCTTTGACTACATCTAGATATTTTTCCACCATGTTTTGCACATCTCTATGAAGTTGGGTAACCAACCCAGAAACCCCTTATTGAGATGTTTTAGACTCCATGTCCTCCTTGTTAGGTGTTTTTCCTAGAGTCACTTCCCTTTCAGTGGTCTCAAGTGTTTTTACTATCCATGCACAAACTCTAAGGTTTACGGTTCAAAGATTTAGGATGGAGGGTTTCAAGGCTAAAAAAAAGTTTACTGAAGGCTTATACCATTGCAATCATCTCGTTGAGATGAATCCAATGATTTGTAATTTTTTCAAGGGTGAGAAAACAATTTATAGACCTTTGTTTTCTACCAAAAACCTCAAGTAATGTTGTGCTAACTTAAAAAATAAATTCTTATCGGATCGTAAGTTATGTTTTTTTAATCCTTCAGCTAAGAGACGCTAGATCTAGAAATTAAAAGTTGTATCATAGAACCTTGCCCAAATCAAAGATCTAATATTGCTTGTAATGAAATTATTTAGATATATGAATACAATTCATAATAATGGATATAAATATAAACACCTTGAACATATTAATAGCAATATAGTGCAATAATGAGAACAAAGTAAGCAGATCCACAATAATAATAGAAAGCATAGCAGAACACTTGATAAACAAGACTGAACCACTTTGAGGGGGTAACCTCCACAACCATACAATAAGAATATAATTCACAATATATTCCTCAATTACTAACCACTACCTCATGCATATACCCTATGTAGGCTATGGTTACTCTATAAGCCAACTCTACTAACAATATGAGAACATAGAGAAATGTGATAAGATAAGATAAAAGGTGATGTAGGCCACATATTAGCCACACATATCCCTAGAGATGCTATAGGTTAATGACATAGCACATGGTGGGAAGACAATGAATCTTGCCAGTTACTCATGAATATTTTTTCATGGAATGTGTGATGTTTAATTCCCCCTGCCCACAAGTACATGGTTAGGGCCAATTGTAAGCTATTTTACATAAGTTAAGATTACCAATTTACCCCTATAACTGGAAATCAAAATGATTTGGCCTGACAAAATATGTCACATGTTTATTCATGACATGGGATGTGGTAGAGTCGTCACTTTGATATCCCTATTTTTTTCCTTGTTTGTAATGAACTAAGGAGTGTCATTTGGATGATTTTTTTATTTTGACGGGAAGTCACTTGGCCTAGTCAACCTCTATGCCTCCAACTAATCCATTGAAAGATCATCACTTTGGTGATGGTTATCAAAAGAGCTTCCTGCAACAAACTAGATACTTTGCAGGGATACATGATTGAGTCTACAAAAGATAAAGAGGGGGTCCTACCCATGACAGTGTGTTAGTCAAATAGAAGTTTGGTTTTACATACAGAACATGTTAGGGTTGTAAGATCCAAACCACCATTACAAATTTTATCATGCTACCCCTTGGTTCACTTGGTCAAATTCATGCCAAGAAACGGATAGGGTACTCAAGAGACTTGACAAGGTGCTTCTCACTAAGCAAGACATCTTTAACTTTGCCTAGTGCTTTGATAGGTCGATTATTGTGTTTGCTAATAATCTTTTGTTAGACCATCATGAAGAGAATATAGATCCCATAAACTAAAATGAGAGAATCAATACAAGATTACACATTAAACACGATTTAACTTGGGAAAACCCTTTCTAGTAAAAAATAGCACAATAACTCCTTTATTGTATTAACTCAAATGTTTAAAATACAATATTGCACTACCAAGCTCTACTTTCCCCTATTGTATGTGCGAGTATATATAGGCACATCAATAGGTAACTATCAAAGCGGTAATACAATACCATGGGTATGAAAACTATGGGCTATATAAAACATGGGATTAAACAACCCAAATATATACCAATATGGTCTCAAAAATGCTAGTTCTACAATCTAGTAGAGTGTAAATTATGAAAAATATACAACACATTTCCAGTAATAGAGACCTTCAGTAATATAATGATTGACAACATATTTCCATCAAGTGTTGCATTGAGTGATCTGCCCCACTAGCTAAGATTTATATTAATCAATTCTAACTCAACACCTCGCACCTATAGCATGAAATAACACTTATGACCATCAAGCATGTTTGGAACTTTGTCCCACGCCCTTTTGGTGAAAAAGGTTGGACTGATTGTGTTGTCATAGTTTTTGAAAATGCGTAAAAGCTGGTGGAAATTTTTTTTTTTTGCTAAATGGCTAAAAAAATTAAACTAAGCCCAAAACTGTCAAAATTTTAAAAAATTCAAAAATTTTAATTAATTAATTAAAAATTGATTAATTAAAATTTTATGACCAAATTGGTTTTTACCCCAAATTATTTTAAAATATATTTGATCCTCTCGTGCAAAATATTCTAAGCATTCCCTATAATTTGAAAAAATCAATTAGCTTTTCATGAGTTGTGTAAACAACCGTTACTTTTTCATAAGTTGTGAAAATTGTATAAAAAATTTGGCTTCCATGTAATTTGCCAAAAAAAATTCGCTTCCATGCAATTTGCAAAAAAAAATCAGCTTTCGTGCAATTTTCCAAAAAAAAATCCACTTTCGTGCAATTTGCAAAAAAAAATTCAACTTTCATGCAATTTGCAAAAAAAAATTCAGGGTCCGTGCAATTTTTTAAAAAAATTCCACTCCTGTGCAAATTGTAATTTTGTTTTTGGTTTCTATACAAATTGCAATTTTATTTTCTATTTTCGTGCAAATTGCAAAACTGTTTTAAAACTTCATATAAATTGCAAAATCTTTTTAAGTTTCCCTTTTCTATGCAATTCCAAATTCTCTTTTCACAAGTCATGCAAATACAAATCATGCAAATGCAAATTATATTTCCAAGAGCATGTAAATGTAAACTTTCACATTGTAATTGCATTAGTATCTCGTTCGAGCAATCAAAATCTAGAAAAATGAAAGACAATGAAGATCACTTTGGGTGGACATTCTCACATGTTAAAAGTGAAAACGAATAGGCTTTGTCAAATGTTTTTGGTCTTTTCATAAAAATGTTGAATCTCATTTTACAATTTCTAGTTGTAAATTTTGTAAGTGCAAACTCTCAAATGTAATTTGTGCAAATGCACTGTGCCAGCTTTGTAAATTGTAACTTCACTTTTGCACTGGTGCAATCGCACCAAAGCACTTTTACACCACTTAAGTGGTGCATTTTTGTAAACACATTTTTGCAGCTTCTAAAATGCAGAAAAAGTGGTTATGCACTGTAACCACCTCCTCATGCTATAAATATGAGTGTAAGGCTCATTGTAAAGAGACTTTTTGGCAATGAAACTATGCGAAGATTTTGTCTAAAAAGTTGAGCTTTGTTATCAACTCAATACAGATTGAAATTGTGAGATTTTACAAGTTTTGTATTCAAAATTTCTTCATGAGTTATATATTTGTACATGATTCACTTGTTTCTATATTTGTATTTTCAATTCATCTTCATAATCATTACCAAATTGTCAAATAATAAAAATTTCACATTAAGTATTTCTTTTAGAATCTTCTTATGTTATTTCTATGAATGTGAAATCTCAGTGGGGTTTAAGCAATATTTTGATTATCTTTTACAAGTAAATATGGGATGGTTATCTTTGGTCTACTATCAGTATTAGAAATTTTTTTGTGTATGATTTGCACTCTTCAGTGTGTAATGTCTTTACCACCTATCGAATGAGAGAGATTTCCATGCACATGGTGTTTTCCCCTTCTTGGACTATTCTGGTAAGTTTCTATATTTAGCTTATGTGTTTAACAGACTATAATAACCATGTTCTCCCTTATCCCTTTCCTTTCTCTATTCTTCTCTTATTTCCATTATTCCATTTTCCCCCCATTTCCTTTCTATCTCCTTTATGTACTTTCAGGTTAAAAGTATGAAACCCCCAACAGAAAATATTTTTGTTATAAATAATTGTGAATACTTTTCCCCTACTTTTCCCTTTTTGGATTTCAATAAAGGTAGCTCCGCCTACAGATAAGAGAGGGACTTTATCTTGTGTTGCTAACTAACGCAAGGACTCAGTTCACATACTGTTGACTCAAAGTCACCAATTTGTCCCCCTGACAAATTTTTGAGCCAACAAACTGGTGGGAGGCAACTATTTTTCTAACTTCCACCTTCTTGAGAGTGTTTGGCAAGAAAGATGTTTGACAAGAAATTGGCCATGTTCAGAAAATGGGCCAACACTGCTCATATCAAAGAATTTAACAAGGTGTCCCAAGAGTTTGAATTTCACCCCTTAATGAATCCTTACAAGTCTGGATGATTGAGTTGCGCTAGGAAATCAAGCTAGTTAGGATTTATTAAGCTCGTGGTGCTCAAATATGGGCTAGAATCCACTTGCTTAAGGTTTGGAATAAAGTGTCTAAAGAATTCTTTCAAAAACTAGAAGCTATGCACTCTATTATGTGGAATAAAGTGCTTAAGGAGGTTAGGGACTGACTCGCAAGTTTACCAGCCATCTTGCAATCCTTTGCTAACCATTACAAGTAGGGGTTTCAAGATCCAAGCATCTAGTGATGAAATAGAAACCGCTCTACAAAAATGTATAAGTGTGGTGCCCAATAGGCCCACCCCAATCCAAATAACATGATAGGCCCCTCTCTGTTGATGAGTTGCAAATTTTGTGAATTGTATGGCTCGTGACAAAGCCCCAAGAATTGATGGTTTTCCTTGTGATTTCTATCAAAACCTTCAAGACTGTGGGCCAAATCTATACAAATTTTATCTTGAAGTCATGGCCAATGGCTCCCTCGACAAATGTATTGATAAATTCAAAATTAAGTTTATCCCCAAAGCTAGTGATTCGGGATCATCACCATTTGGAGACCTATTACCCTTCTCAATGTTTCATACGAGATCATTTTTAAATCTCTTGCCTTGCGGATCAAGTACTTTCTTTCTTTAGTGGTCATATATGAACAAAAAAACTTCATTCAAAGAATTTATATTTTTGATAGAATTATAGTTGTCTTGGAGGGGATGGAATGGGCTCACAAATCCCAACATAAAGCCCTCTTTATTAAAATTGATTTTGAGAAAGCTTATGATAGGATTGAATGACCCTTTATTTTTGTTATGTTAGAAGCCCTTGGCTTTGGGTCCAAATTTGTGTGATCAATCTAGACCCTTTTTAGAGATGTCTCTACCCTTTTAATCATTAATGGCCATCAATTTGAGAATTTTGGTGTGTTCAAATCTATTAGATATGTTTGTCCTCTAGCTCTTTACTCTATGCTAGTTGCTGAAAGTTTTGGGTACTTGTTGGGGGACTATGCTTCTAGAATCCTGGTGAAGGGAATTTTCCTTCCTCATTCCCCTCGGGATCGACTCATTAATGGACACTTTTTTTATGATTCATTTCTCACCATCCTTGAAAAGGAGGTGATGGTCAAGAATACCATGGAATGTCTGCAAACCTTTTGCCTTCCCTTAGCGTCTAGTATCCAATGGGTAAGACTCAATGCTACAGACAATCCTTTGACCCTAAGCTAGGTTGGTTTGATGGATACAATTGGAACATGGTGAAATGTTTAAATTCTTTGGGATTCCCTTTCCCTTCCAAATCTCTAAAGTGGAGTTGTAGAATGAAGTTGTCCAAAGTGTTGAGAAAAAGCTCTCCTATTGGATAACCAAGCCCCTCTCCCTTGAAGGGAAATTTCATATATGTTCCAAAGTGTTAGCAATAACTCGTGTGTACTACTCCTCATGTTGGGCTCCTTCTAAGGCTATCTACAAAAAGTTGGATAAGTTGCATAGAGATTTTCTTTGGGATAACTATGAAGGCAAGAAAGGCTTTCATAGGATGGCTTGGGAGACATGTTGTAGGACTAGAGATATTGGTGGTTTGGGTATTATTGATATTTACAAAGAAGGGATTTCCCTATACGCAAAATGGATTTCTTGGGTCATTGAATGCAAGGAAGCCTAGAAAATTCTTCTTAGATATTGCATCTCTGTCGGGAGCCCTTATGGAAGAGTGTGTTGGAGAGGTTTGCAGCTTCATTCCTTGTTGATTGCTCATGTAAACATCAAAATTATAGGCTTGTTTGTAACTAAGAGTATTTAGAAAGCTTGGGAAATGATCAAACCCTAGCTTGTTTGGAAAAGGGATCAATTCAAGAGTGGGTTGTCTATCAATTTGCATTCATTGTGGTGGTCTCTGGTCATTACCCACAATGGAAATCCTCTTACAAAAGCTCCTAGGGTTAAGGCTCTCTGATTATTTCAAAAATGCATCTATACCATTGTCGATATTTTTCATAAAAGACCTAGGTTGTGGTTTTTTTAGCCTTCTATCAAAACCAAGTATGGTCTCAACAATCAATTCATTTTGTCCATTGTTGAAAACCAAATGGTTGTCCCTAATGATGCTCTACATAAAATTGCCCTTAAAGCTCCCCTCTAATGGTGGAAGGATTGGAATTGGAGTCTCTCTACTCCTCTGTTGTGGTACAAACCTCGGCTTAGTTATCAATGGCTTGCTCCTAGTCTAGTTTCTTTGAAAATGCTCAACAAGTGGTGGAACCTTAACTCCTCTTCTTGTTGGGACAGAAGATCACAAAGTGTGGTCTTCAGTGATTGAGACCAAAAAGGCTTTTTTTGCCGGTGTAATATCTACCAAGTTTTCCTAGTGGGAGACAAATTATTACATATGGGAATCCCCACTCCCAAATGTCATGCTTATGGACAAACAAAGTCTTTCAAACACATTTTATATTTCTATGTAAGCACAGATCAACATGCTTGGAATTGGATCCACTCTTTTTTCCATCCCTTTTGACTAGAACCCTTCTTTTGGTACATGGTCCTTCTTGGGGATTTTGCTATGCTTCTTGCAAAGTTCAAGTTAATATGACATATTTTCCACATTGAGATTCTCTTTCAACATGAGAAAGATACAAACTATGTTGTATTTAATTAAGAACAAATAGATAGAAATTACTCTACTGCTAACAAAATTATTGCTTTATCTAATGCAATGTTACAAATCCAAGTTCAAGTGGAGAAGATGGTGTGGGAGGTGGAAAATATCTACACCCTCATTGGCCTTTGGGAGAATGCCCCCTATATTGTTAATAGAGTACCTCTTGATTCTCCTAGGCAAAATTCTACAGGGAGTGACCAATGTTGAAGGGAATGAGGTAGAGGCCAGCATAGATTGCATAGTCGCTCTGTGTTTTCCAAGCCTCCACCCTGTCGAAGGCTATCGCCCTCTATAGGGCATGGTGGGTGGCCTTCACCCCAAGTTGGTCATGGACCCATAGGATTTGGACCAACATGCTAGGATGGTCAAGGGAAAATGTCCAGCTTGACTTTGGCAATATCACCTCCTCGTCTCCGAACAAAGGAAGAGAGTGAAGAAAAAAATAGTGTGTGATGGTTGGGATCTTTTACTTGACACTACACACCCCTATGGTGGCACTTGGGAAGATTATGTCAGATAGCCCGTTGTCACCTCCTCCCTCAACAAGGGTGGTAGCATTGTTTGCCTAGGATTTTGACCTATGGTTATGCTCTTTATGATTTTTTCAAAGCACTAATGGCACATGTTTGTGCTCATGTAATTCTTTTTTTGTTGGTAGGCTTTGGGGCTTGATACTTTGCATTTGATGCTTTGATCTCAAGATTGGTCTCATTTTGACTTTTGTTGTGCTTTGAAGAAATATATTGCGTACTTTCAATCATATATTTATAAAGGGTTGTTCTCTAATTCTTTGAAATGTTGATAAAGTTGGCAACCCATCCATTAAGGTAAAAGAAATAGCATATACCGAATACCACCTAATGCTAAAAGTTTCCAAAAGATCGAGATATTTATCAAGTTGTTTTTTTCACTATTTCCTTTTTTGTAAATCCAAATGTCTTTAACCCTCTTGCTGACCATAGAATTTTAGAACTTGCCTTTTCTTCCATCTTTTAAGCATATACCTGATCAACTATGAACTTTCCTATGTACAAGGTTTCTTAACGTGCTATTTCAATTAGTATTGTACAATTTGTTTTTAAACTTTCTTGTGAATTTTGGGCCTTGTACAATGACACAGATTCATAGACGGCCCTTTAGAATTTAGGGCCATGCTTCATAAAACCTGCCATATATATGATTAATGTTGAATGACTACCATTCGAATAGAGCAAAGATATCAATCCTTTCCATCAGTGGTGAAATTCTTGTGTACATGCATATAAATTTATGTGCATCCTAATTATTTTATATACATAACTGATCATTGCTTAAATATAAGTACCATTTAATTCTTTTTTCATTATTAATAGCTTTGAGATGAATAGAAAAACAGAGAAATTAATGAAGTAGTTGGATACAATCTGATGATCTTATGCATACAAAATCATCATTGCAAAATTAAAAAACCAAAATCCTCAAAAAGTTCAAAAGTTAATATGCGTCATGACCTCAGGGATTCCATTTCTTTGTTACTTCAAGTACAAAAATATAGCCTTTCATTTCATTCAGAGGGCAATTTCCTTCAACCCTCGATGAGAACCTTGATAATTGATATGTTGGTAATGTGTTAATCCCAACATGGGGGTTCACAGTTGACTTAAGCCCAACCATCAACCAAAAGCATAAATCCTCATAGGGGTACAGGAGTCAACAAAGGTTTATTTGAAAAGTGTGCCTCCAGATTCCCAATTATAAGATCTGTCATTGCCTTCCTTGTTTCCCAGGTTGCAGTTCCCACATGCGGCACCAAAACCACATTATCCATGCTAAAAAGTTCTTCTGGCACATGAGGTTCATTTTCAAATACATCTAGACCAGCACCTTGAAGTCGACCTTCAACTAGGGCCTTCACCAGTTCCTTCTCATCTACAAGGAGACCGCGGCCTATATTCACAAGTGTGCCTTTCGTTCCAAGTGCATCAATAACAGATTTATTGATGATGTGGCGAGTATCTTTTGTCAAGGGACATGCTACAACAAGAATGTCACTACTACCTGCAAGGTCTATAACATTTGAATGATACATGAAAGATACATCAGGTTTTTTGGACCTTGAGTAGTAGTCAATGCTGCACCCAAAAGCTTCTGCCCTCATAGCTATAGCTGAACCAATACGTCCAAGTCCAACAATTCCAACACGCTTTCCACTTAGCTGCATAAGCAATAACAGGGAATAAGTATTATCAACATTGATCCAGAATTAGCAATAAGAATCTATAATCCAAATCAAAACATTAGAAAGTACATGACCCAAGAAAATTATGCAAAAGTTTACATGCATATGAAAAATAACTGGATTTGCAACAGATCAGTTTATTCTATTATAAAAAAGCAGTGTTCCATGAATCATGTGATGCAAAATTTGTATTAGATGCAAAACTCAAAGAAAAAAAAGACCAGAAACAAAGCTGCTTGGAAAATGATTTGTAATTAATGCATTCTCATCAACTCAAAGCTTTATTCTTTGTGGTTACAGAGGAACCTTGCTAGATCAGATACCATGCACTCTGAATTTAAAAGGGCTTATTTCACCTCATCTTGTTGCGTGCCAATCCTAAGGGTCGGGTTTCCTCTAATTTAATGGTTGAGCTCCTTTGCAAGAACAATTATGCTATTCTACCTACCTCATTACGTTTATTTCCAAGAAAATTTGAAGTACACCAACATAATTGGTACTATAAGGATAGCTGTCAACAAAATCTCGCAGTGTAAAATTGCATTCCTCCATGTGAGAGCATATCCAAACTCAGAATAACAAGTGTAATAAAAGTTTATTAGCTTATTCCTAAGCAGGGAAGGTAAATGTGACACGAGCAGTCCCCCATAATTGGCCACCAGAACGCACCAATCCACCCATATAATCAGTGTATATAACAAGAGCTCCGATCCCAGCTCCATAGTCGGTGCCTAGCACTCCACACCAACACTATATCATAGTGAGTACAAGGCAGAATATCAATTATTTTGTACCCAGGAGCGCTCACCCTTGTGCTGAATGAATTGGCACGTGACATATCCTCGTAGGGTTTCTTTCAAGCCATATTGCTGGTGATAAAGAGATAATAGGTCTTTTTCAACTTCTAGACCAGCTAGGGCTTAGCACTACACCCCTCATCTCATTTAGCACCAAAAAAACATAAGCATAGCACAACCATTATATAGCCAGCTGTTAGCAAAATATTTTGTCATGGGACAAAATAAGTTGTTTTGCAAAAGTGAATGGGACAAAGTCCCTCTTTTATTGTGAGGGGAGGTTCCGTTTAGTGAAAATTGGAAATTATTTAAAAGAAAACTTCAAAAATATACAAGTAAAATTGTATCTGGGGTGTTGCATGTGACATAAAATAATGAGAAAGAGAAATACATATATTTCTGAATAAATCAAAAATTCAGATTATATGTGAAAAATAAGGGCCATGGTGCAGCTATAGTACCTGCTTTAAATGTATGAATACTAATGTGTTTTGGAAGTAATTCAAACTAGATTTACGTTGAATTGTTTATCAGGTATATATGGAAAATATTTTCGCACACATTTTGGCCACAATTATAGTACTGAGCTGTAAAAAGTTTTTTTAAAGTCAAATGGAGTTTGCGTACAAACTGTGCATGCAATTAGTTCAAGCTTGAACATAGGTGGGTATGCAAGTGCAAGTTTACAAAAGAGCAATGCACTAAGATGTCGATCATTGATTAATAAATCACTAAGATTGAAGTTAGTTGATACTATATTCCACCCAGGAAACGACTATTTTTGGTGTAATAAGTGAGCTTCGTAAACAGTGAAATCATTCCCATGAAGTGGTGATTAGTTAGCTTAATTGCTTATAATAAAAGTTGTAATAATAAGTACCATGAATAATTTTATCCATACACATACAATAGTCCAATTAAAATTGCTTCTCAAACAAGTTTTTACACTCCGAGAGCACATGTATTCATGCTTTCACATGCTTCTTCCCTTGCTAGCCTTGGAAAGCGTGTGTTAAAGATTAGAGATCTACTTTTCCAAAACGACATTTTTTGGTTTGGACTTGCCGTTTCTGTCTTCACCTTTTTGTACGGGAATTTATGGGCTACAAAAAGTATATTTAATTTATTGTTATCTTCCCTAAACATTAGAGAATGCAATTTCATTTATTCAGGTACACATTGTGATTGGTTTAATTTTAAAAAATCATTTTGCTTAATTGAAAATAGGATGATCAACACCAAATATAGTCAATTCAGCTTTCACTTGTCAATAGAATTTTACAAAAATTGTTCTTTACTATAAAGAATAATATTGATTTATCAAATTTTATTTGAAACATTAGTATTTGGCAGAAAGGCACCAAGTTTAATGCAGATTATTTATTTTTGGTGAAAACAATAGTACTGTGTGCCAGCAGATATTAATAAGAATTAAGATTAGTATTGACAATCCACATTTAAACACATTTGCTTTGAATAGATTTGAAAGAAAAGACATGCATCATTTAATAATGAGTATAACAATAACATAAACAAGAAACCTCATTTTCACAAATTCCAGGATTTTTTTCTTGAATCTCTCTAAAATTGAATACAAAGCTTCATATTCCAATCTATCTCTATTAAAATTGTGTCGAGCCTCAAAAGTCTATTTAAAATCACTTAAACTCCTATTTATAACCCATAGGGTACAAGTAACTAACAATAATCACCAATTAAATCAAAGGAAAAAGTGACCTTTAAATATTACAATTATGCTCAATAATATAAATATTAAGATAAAAGAGCCCACAGTTGACCCCAGGATCAATCGGATTTCAGAATAGATGAGTCGTCAGTCAACACAAGTGATCTCTCTTTTGTGCATCCATCTTCAACATGAACTCTTGGAACCTATTCATTGCCTATGTCACTTTTGTCTCACTTGGAGCTTCTGTGCATTTAACTTTGATAACCCAGGTTCCTTGAATTTCTACATTCTTGTTCGGTAGCTTAACTAACTCCATAAATGATTTTTCTGTTTCATCTAGCAAATTCTACATTTTAATTCGCGTCCTTGTGGTATTGATATTAAATACATCGTCCTTGACCAATCCTTCCTTGACCAACTTCACAAATTGCTCCTTGATCTTATTTACAGACCTTGCATCACATTTTCTATCAATTAAGTCACACGGGAGCGCGCAAACAAATGATTGTATCTCAAACAAGGCATCTCCATTCTTTGTTTGCTTATCATACAAAAATTTCAGGCTTGCATTTAGCATCTCAATTCTCCATTTAGTGGATTCATGCCAATTGTACGAATCATCTTCACATTTCTCAAACACCACCTCTGAGACGAGCAGATTATCATCTACTATAGACATCTCGTATAAATCTTGAACTATGTTGTTCCACAACACTAAATTCTTCTTCAAATTTCTGAATTTCATCATCCACCACCTTTGCATGCTCGATAGTGATTTTTCCACAAATCTTCAGCGATTCATCTCACTTTCAGACCTTGTACCAGCAGCTGTTTGATCCAAATCTTAGTGGTTTTACCATAAATTCCCAATTCATTAGCAGCCGGAATGGCATCCTTGTCTAAACCTGGAATTTGAACTAAAGGAGGAATTGGAACAATAGGAGCATCCGTAGAACTGATCAGGTGATAAATATACAATGATAATTCACAAATCATATCCTTTAGTCCATCTTTAGATTCCCCATCTTTTTCCATCTTTTTGATAGCTGCCTCAGTCACCTCCCTCAAGTTGCTAATATCACCGCCTCTAGTAGGCTTCCCCATTGGGATCTTTTGAAGTTGATAATCCTCAACCATCATGTCGTCTTTGTTCTTATCACCAATTGGGGTGGCTACCTCGAGTACTTGGAAGCTACTTCAATCAGTAGAGATCCTTGAGGTGGTCTTGGGATTCTTAGGAGGTTGTTGGAGTACAGATGCAACTACATCGAAATTAGGAACTATCACTTTGACCACCCTTTTCGTCTTGTTAACCATGACCTCGACCCATTGGAAACCACAACTACTCACATTAGCCATTTGAGTCCCAGACTTAGAGGAAGTTCCAACATGTTGAGGAGGAGGCATGGTAGTTTGCATAGGTGGTGAAGATGGTTGGAAAGGCACATTAGGAGAAGGTACATTACGAGTAGGAACATGAATGATGAGCTATGGCAGCAGACTTAGGAGATGAGAATGCAGAGGACACATGACCATAACTATGATCAAAAGCAATGAATTGCTGAACCATATCATCAATAAGAACTTTAGTATCAAGAGGAGCAAGAGATGAGGGAGGAGTAGATACCAACGGTATTTGAGCGCGAGTTTATTAAGGAATCTGTGGTCGTTTGATGTTGATCTTGACCGGACGGGTAGATTGTCCCACCCCACATGTTTTATTGGGAAACTTATCTTTGTTGGGGTTCTCTCCAACTCAAGTGCCACTAGTGGAACCAACGGCTTGAGAAACATTGACATTAGCAGCAACACCAAAAGATTGCCTAGGTATACAGGCCTTCTCTACCTAGAGTACAACCTTCTCCCTAGAAGATGACTTAGATAATGATATGTGTCCCCTTTTGAACTACCACCTGTGGCAGTGGCTTTCTTGATGCATTATTTTATACTCTTTAATAGCCATGGCAATGGTTTATCAATTATTGTTTGGAGTGGTCCTCAAGCAAAGTAACCTCAAAAGCTAACGAGTCAATCAGTGGAAGAGAATCAAGAAAGATCTTTTGTAAATAGATGGGGGCTTGGAAGTCATTGTCATCATCAGTCACTCCCTTAGGCATATCCTTCATATTGTACTCCAAGATCTGATGTAATGCCATACAACTATAATCTCTACGACGGAACTCAATGTCATTCTCAGAATCCATCCACTAATATTCATAAAAAGAAATGTGGCAGTGAGCAAGACCAAAAATTCCTTCAATCACTCCTTTGCTATCAAAGACAACCTTTTCTCATGTTGGTACAAGGTGAAACAAGGCATATCCTTCTCGGCCAACTTTGTTGCGGCAATAAATTTGCAAGTGTAATGGCCAATTATGATCGGAAAATTGATTCCAATATCGTGCTTCGAAGACTAGAACTTATGCACTTCTGCCAATGCCTACAGAGTTCCATGAGAAGTAGCTTATCATTGACATACCATAGGAGATCGTATGGGCGTCCATTGAAGCTGCCAACTCGAATATATGTGAATTTTGGGGATTAATGAACCAACTGCCCCATTTTCCCACTTCGTTGGCACTTTCTTCAAAAATCCTCTTTGCGAAGTTACCCTTCAACCGATCTGACAATAAAGGAGAAAGTGTCATTGATGCATCTAAAATGTTGGGGACCTACCCTCTAATTCAATTGGGTGTAGAAATTGTATACTTGATTTGTGGCATTTAGGCTCCCTTCTGTAGTCAATTTTTAAAATATTCTTTGGCAGGCAATGGCATATACCAGGTATGAGGTCATGGTGTAATAACATGTTGTACCCACCTCGCACAACTACTTGTTGATAGACTTGCTGATAATTGTCACCTAATCTATGAACTGCTTCCCAATGCATATGATGTTCATCATCTAGTACATCCAAGTGTGAAACACCTAGGCCAACTGATTTCCCACCACACAACTCAGTAGTATGATCATGTCTGAAAGATACTCCTTGAAATCAGCTCGAAAAATATTTTTAAGAATCTTCTTCATTCCTTGCCTTTTAGTCTTCATCCAAGCCTTGATGGTGTTGAGGCACCTATCTAGGTCACTTCTCCAAAATGCTCTTCCCTCATCCACAAAAGTTTTAGCAAAATCCACATGCCAAGGAATACCTATAAATTCATCAATAAACTCAGAACTCAAACAGGCCACGACCTCGTCGATCGAGCTATGCACTTCACATGTCTCTGGGTTGTAGTTCTTGGCACATGGGAGGACAAACTCAAGAGATTAGATGGAAATTGGGAAAGTTTCCGCCTATGGAAGTCCGTTGTCATAAATTCTCTACGCCATTGTCAAACAAATAGAAGAGGTGACTTTGGTGTGGAAGCCAAATCTATATGGCCCATGTTTGTATTGGAAATGTTGGGGATATCTGACTCAATGTTGGAACCTAATAATTAACACCTTTGTATTTATACTTCATGGTGGAATCAGTGGTCCAAGAAGACATAGGAGGGAGAAACATTGATGATGGCTTTTGCCAAGAAAATTTGGGCAAAGAAAGGGCTTGTAGGTGTGTCTAGTTGAGAACATAGGTCATGAAAAACTTTGGGGATGTGTTTTGAAAACTTTCCTTCAATCTATCTATTAGCGGCGCAAACTGTAAGATGAACGCGCACGAAGAATATTCGCAATGATCTTCACCCTTGAAATCATGTTGATGGTGGGAATTGAAAATGCCAGAGGAATGAGCAATATCTCTGCAATCATCTTTACTCTTCAAAAACCCTCGAGCAAAAAAATAATCAAGAACTCTTACCATTTCAAAACCCCTGCAAACTCTTGAGGAAATCCGACCACAATGCGATCGGGAATTCGCACAAGGAAAGACAATGTTGAAAACCTATTTGTGATTGATCAAACAACTCCCCTTTGTAGTAAATAGCAAAAAAAATCAAGAGCACTTGCAAGGGGGAAATCAGAAAATGGGAGGATGGATGGAGAAGAGCAAGAATGGAGGCTAAATTTCTTGCAGAGGATGTGTGAAATGAAGAACGAGAGCGAAGATTTTATAGATGTCAAGGGGCAAGAGCCGAAGCGTGTGCCATTAATGCCATGGTGCACTTCGGTGGGAAATGCTTGAAAAGCATAATCAAAGATTTTGTAGATCACGAAAACATCTGTTACAATGTCTACATTATCTTACACTTCTGCTTTCTCTACCTCTTTTGCCTTGTAAAATACCTTTTTCTGAGAAGTCAGGGATTGTAGACATTTTTTACAATAAGCCAAGTTGTATCCCAAGTCTGCCGAACTAGACAAAAGCCTTTGATGAAAATTGCTTAAAGGGGAGAATCGACCATCTTGGAGATTGTATACAAGCTTGCTTGAGAGCTAGCGTGTACTCAATCTCCAAAATTTCCAATATGCTTAAGAAGCGACAAAACTATTAGGGTTTAGTTACAAGTCAACTCGAGAGATAGCATATATCCAAAGATCGAAAACTCTGATAAAACCGAAAGGCTAAAGGCAATATCGAGAAATTGGGAAAGTGAAGACAACATTATACATTGGCCGACTTGTTCAAGATTTCTGATAAGTCCATCTTGAAAGGAAGAGGCGGAAATTTTGGGGAACTCGGATAAGTAATACATGCCAACTTTTCCAATTTCTCCAATTGAATAATAACGGCCTAGAAGCGAGCAGGGAAATCTTGGTTGGTGTGCTTGGGTACAGGTAAGATGTACCAAAATTCTGGATTTCCCAAAAAGGTCAAAAACAAGAAAGTACTTAGAATAATTTGAACAAAAGGAATTTCTCGATAATTTTGACATATGGGATTCAAAATTTAGATTTTTCAAGTCAAAATTTGGGCATAACATCAGCTGATGCAAAATATCAAGACATAATTAAGGACACCCCGTAGACATTTAAGTTTCCCTTCTTGGTCTTTTTCTCTTTCATCGTTTATCAGCATTCAAATTATCAAATGATACCTTGTCTTTATATAGTGAACCCTCCTCCCACCCTATGATCTAAAATTTTCCTTTAACATCAGATCTCACACAAGTGTGTGCACACACAATTATTTAATCATCATATATGGATTATTCCAGCTTTTTTTAATAAGCAAATATAGTTTGTATCAAGCTTGGGCAGAACCCTCGGATTCATAGTGTACCTCTGATATCATAGTAGCATGAATTTTACTCAGAAATGACTGTGTGGCTGGAGAGTAAGTGTCTTATGAGTAGTTAGAAAAATTCAACATCTCTAAAGAGGGACAATATCATAAATTAGCAAATAGAAATAAGGAGAGTTTTTTCTGAAATATTGAATAAAATTATAAATCACAAATAAATCCTGAGTAAGTGAATAAATCACAAGTTATGAGTTTTTCAATGTTAATTGATTGAGTTGTGTCCAATGACCTGAGCCCCAGTTTGACTCTGCTTGTTTCAGGTATCAGGGACACGTATTTGCAAATACTCACTTTTACTCACCAAGTCTTACTTCTATGTCTCAGATATAAACTCTTTTGGATGCCATAGAAGCAGGCCAACCCATACTAAACCAGTGTCTCTAAAGCCCCCTTTGGAAAATGGCCATCATAGCAAGTAACATGTAACCAGAGTAAATACCAATTACAGCCATGGTATTAGACCTTGAGGAAACTATGAGTGCTGTAAGGCCATTTTTCAATCAGATCTCGGTGACACAGTACTTCTGATGTTCTATTGAGGTTTGCTGCACTTTCGAGTTCCATTGGCATGCTTTGGTCATTTGTGGCACTGATATAATTTCTTTCTTTCTCATGCCTTAAACTCAGCTTTGTAGTCAACAGCAAAGATTCTAAGATTTTGATAGCAACTAGTGCCCTCTGTGCTTATCCATGGCTTGTCTGTCTATTGCAATCTTTATCCAAAACCTTCCTATGTCTCACTGATATGTTCTCATTCTTAGACTTTCTCTCTTTCCTTTCAGGTTTCTTTGTAAATATGCCTATCTTATTTCTAAATTTTACCTCCAACAAGGAAAATATAAGTGGCTTTCCCAGTGCTATACAACTCCTAGAAGTAAACTGGCCTTCTCCTTAATCAATTAAAAATTTCATGTCTAACAAATTCAGTACATAAAGTTCAATTCGACAGCACAAGAGAGAGAAAGACGTAATGATGGATGATGTAGCGAATAATAGGAGTTAATCATCCAAGCTAAGACCATTTTGCTATACAATACAATACAAGATTCTAATGAGGGACATATGAGGGAAAAATCCTTAAATCCTTCTAGTAGGCCAGGATATTTGTAGCTTTCGCAAGGAGAAAGGATGTCTAAGCATAAATCATATTCAGGGCCAAGGATCAATTTTGTCTGCAGAATGGGCTGTTATGGAGATATGTGGTAATGATTTTTTCCACAAAGGCTGTCTTTCCCAATATAGGCAAGAAGGTTTGTCATGTTGGCCTCACCACCCAACTCAATAATTTCCACATCTTTTCAAGATAAATCCATTCTCTCCTAAAACTGAGTTGCAAGATCTGCTTTAAAGGCTGTTAACTCTCCAAAACGAAGTCCAAAATTGTGGTCATTGAAAGCTGCATTCCATCTTTGTCTTCAAAGAAATGCCAATTATATAGCACTCCGTATTTTTCCACATATCATTACCACAACTGGATTAAATGACTCGTAAATCAGGGATTGATATTGATAGCATGAATCTTATATTACATTGAAAAACAATAGAAGTACAACAGACTATATTAAATCCTAAATGGCCAGCTGGTTTTCACAAGGCTGTCTTTCCCAATATAGGCAAGAAGGTTTGTCATGTTGGCCTTACCACCCAACTCAATAATTTCCACATCTTTTCAAGATAAATCCATTCTTATAATATATTGAAGAATATAGCAATTAGCAACTGGATTAAAAATAAATGACTCATAAATCATGTGATTGATATTGATAGCACAAATTAATTTCTGCAGTACAGTATTACACTCATTGATGCAGTAGATTGGGAAGGACATCTTCCTTATAGGAGCTACTAGAGCATTAAAATTTAAAAAATTGTACTTGTAATGCCCTAGTTGCTCCTTCTATACCCTTCCAATTAATCAAATTGTTCGCAAAATCAAATTCAAATCCGAGAATCTTCCTTAGAGATTAAATTGGTGTAGATCCTCCCTTTTTTTTCCACGGATGTGACTTATTTCCACTAATGAACAACTTAGAACATTAATTGAAAACATGAAAGATATCATAAAGGCTTATAGACAGAGTAAAATAACTGGCCCTGGTGTAATCTGGACGAGTTTTGTTACATTATTGCTTTAATGATAAGAAGTTTTATGGTAAAATGAGATTATGAAAATTACATTAGATTAGATGTTGGGCCTATTTGATGTTATAATTATGTCAATGTCATTTTACCAATCATTTTTGTTTTCCTTCGTTGCGAGGTACGACTCTGAGAGCCATCAAGGGGATACAGTGTTCAATGACTAGAAAGTGGATAAGACGCAATCATCACTCTGTCACAGCTGATCCTAACACAACAAATCTCAAACATGCTTTGAAATCCTTCTATTTTTACTTGTCCTGTTTAGTGTGTCGTTTGCAATTTAATGGTTTTCAATTGCATTCATTCAATCATTTTTAAAAGCAGTTCTTGTTCTGTCCTTTTATTTTGCTGTGTTTGTGGAATTTTAAAACTGTGTCAAAAACCTTATTTTGGCCCAAGAGAAAAGGCCTTGCATAAGACTTCCTTACTACAGAAAGGTAAGGGGGAATTTTATAAAATTACTTAAAAGCACAATTTCAAGTTAAAATAAAATAAAGCGTTTGAAAAACATAGAAGCCCAAACATGATTTTTTTTTTGAAGTCTTAACAAAACCCTAGATCCTCTTTTATGAGGAGAAAAACCAGGGATTTGTTTTGGGAATGGACATGTGGGATTGTGGCTTATGGAAGAACGAAAAAATGGAGGAATGATCTCTCAATGGTGGGAATATTTTGTTTTAAATTCTCCCTAAATTGAGGGCTTGCCGTGTTTTAGAGTTCAAATCCCACTGGGAGCTATTTTTATGGTGTTATTGATGTATATTTGACACCTATAATGAGGGGTCTGCCATGCCAAAGAAATGCATGAGACTGAGAGTGAAAATAAAGGATGTTCTGAACTGTGAGAATGATTTGAATACCAAGTTTTGAATTATCAAACAAGCAAGTTACCAGTAGAATGAGGTATTTTTGACATAACTAAGGATTTTATCATTTACTGATAGCTTGTTATTTAGAACCCCTAAATTGGGTATGAGCTCTGTTATGCTTTCATGTCTGTATAAATCTGGAGATGTCACATAGCCAAATTTGTTATGCTTAGGGCAGCTCATTTGTGGTTGTACACACACAGCTATTTATGCCCAAACTGTAAATTTTAAGAGCAAACAGAGAATAGATAAATTCATCTTTAAATCCATAGGTTCATGATGTGGAAATCCAGGCATTTGTCCATACGCCCATAGCCTTAATTTGCTCAACCCTATGCTGGATATGAGATTCGATATTGGCTGTGGAATGTGGTGGGTATTATTAGAAGGAATAAGGCTATTTCAGGCAGCTTATTCTTCAATTTATACACCCATTACTTTGCATCTTAGCTTTCTGAAACCTTATGCTAAAAACAGAGCAGCATTTCACTTTTACATATTCCTATAGCATTGATTGGTGCATATCTGATTTTTCCAAACCTGAGCTTTGTGGGAAGAAGTAAAGAAGTTTTTCTTATTCAAAGAATGGAGGTGATAGCTGCTATTATATGGCCATGAGAATTGCCATAAAGTGTTACCAGCGTTTAGTAACATCCTATATGTAAATTTTAGTTGTTGGCAATTCCTTATGCTTGCTTGATGAGCCAAAACATTTTACAGTAGTCTTAGATGATTAATTACCATTGAGGCATTCCACTTGTACGTTGCTATGCACTTTTGATGCTTACAACTGTGCCATGGTTGTGTTTTTGATTGATTGGATTGTTCCAAATGAGTGGTATCGGCCAAATTTTATGACTCTTCTTGTAAGGATTCTCTTACTCTTATTTGAACAATTCTATGGGATAATTCAGTGAGTCCCCTTAGATAGGTCTTGCTGATTTTAATATTGATTGATTGAGTCTCAATTCACTTTAGGCTTGTTATTTTGAGGTTTGGTTTGATTAACATTTCTAATCTTTCTGCTAAGAATGAACTTCGACCTTTTTCTTGGAATTTTCCCTTGGTGGCTTCTAAAACAATATACCATGCTGCTTTTAAGACTTGTATATTAAGTTTTAAATTGGATTGCGCATAATTGATTGTCATCTCTCTTTCTCCCATGTTGACAAATTTTTATCAAATGCTGATTTGAAATTTTGGTGGTCTTTTGTGTGCCATCGTCCATTCATTAATGGACCCAGTTATTTTGCACCTGATCTTTCAATGGGGGATTTTGGACAAACTTAAGACTTTTGCATAATAGTCTTGGAATGCTAGGGGTTGGGCCTAGCTACCATTTAAATAAGGAAATGAGTCCCGATGTCACTACTTTAACATCAAAGGGAAAAAGTCCGGAAACTTCTTATTCTTCTAGGGAAACAAGTGCTGCTCCTTAATCATGCAAAATAAGACCCACTTCATCGGTTTGGGAGTTCTTAGGAAATCGTGTCCTTGAAAGGCCCAATCCATAACCTTGCAAGGCTAAGCAGCTCTCTTCTATTTGATTGCTTTGGATGCCACTTTCCAAACTTAAATGATTATATTTTCTACCCCAACATTATGTTGCTATTGGTACTTTTGAGCGTCCTCTGTGTTGCAATCCGTTGTCGAGGAGTGCTTGTCCTTTATCCCTTCCGATGAGATGGGTTGGATCCGAGCTCAAAACTGGTTGGGCTACTTTGCCCGTGGTTCTTGGCAATACATATGTGAGCAATTCGGGACAACAGCATTGCAGGATGCAGTTTCATTTGTTCTAGATGGTCATTGAATGTGATTGACCATTGGCTGCTTTCAGCATATACTCATATATATTTGAAGTAATCATGGCATTGTAGACTTTGTATACAATCCTATTGTGAATACCACTCTTATGAGATTTTGTTCATATGCCGATTTATATATAGATGAATAAAAGAATGACTTGGTTGGAAATGGTGCAATCAGTTTGTAGACTTGTTGAGTTCATTTTGATAATGTTATACCATAAGTGTATGGTTTTTGTATATAGTTGTAATTGTGAAAGTGCATGCGAAGGTATACAGATGGATTATAAGTGTATAGGTTTATGAATACATACTCGTGTCCATGCATATGCGTGTGTGTGTGTGTGTTTATATATAATGTTTTAGAATTTAACCCTAACTGCTAATCAAAGGAAGAAGTAGACATCAATCATCATGATTCATATTATAAAGATAAGGAAAAATTAAAAAAATACCTGTGGCTGCTGCTGTATGCTGTAGGCTGTGACAATGTCTAACTATGTTACTGTTTTCCTTGAGGCTTGAAAATAGAGTATGTACTTAAAAGTTCAACTTCAAACTCAAATTGAAATCCTAATAATAGTAATCTGGACTCAAAAGCACTGGCCAATATGCAATATGTTTGAAAATTGCACTCGAATATGGATTTCATTCATTCATTCATTCATATGTAAACAGTCAAATGTAAAGTTCTAGACAGTAATATCAATTTTCAAATATGTATCAGACTTCAATAATCAAACTTCAGTATTCCTTGAAGCTGAGGGCTTGAAGCCTTGAAGTGACTGTCTAGAAGTCAATGACTGGTCACTGTATCATATATGACTGTATTAGACTTCAGTAATACCCTATTACCCAGGAGTCAGGACTAGCTAATGCTTCACTGCTGAATCGCCGATAGTCAGATCTATGTAAATTTAGGAGTGGGCCGTATAGATTTAAATCTCGCCGCAAATATTGAGTGTCTGATTGTGCCCTGATTTAAATCTTGTTGCAAATGTGTAGCTAGCTAATGAAAAACGCAGAGAAAATGATAAAATCGCTTTTTTTTTGACGTGGGCTTTTATTCTATACTCGGCGACTCACAGATATATAGTTGTGATTTTCACTGAGTAATCATTGTGATTACTCGGCCAAAATCGCCAAAAATCGGCTCGCAATATATGGGAAGATAAGTCATTTTCGCAGCTGATCGCGATAAATCGCCGCTTTACGGCAAGATTTAAATCTATGCTTGTAACTAATTATCATTGTTGCCTTTTCTAGATTCCAAGCTTTGGTCTTCAACAAATGTGACTTCTTAGAATCAAGGTTTAATAAAGCAACATGAAAAGTTCTTTGTTCAGTGTTTTAAATTCATGGTTTTAGATGGGGTATGGTGTGTTTATCCTAATCTCCTCAATTAAAGCTTTTTTCCTGATATAACCATAATTGTTTGTATTATTTGCTCTGTTCACAAGGGTTCATCAAAGGTTCGTCTAATGATTGTCACAAATGAATTTAGGTACAACTCTTCCTTAAAGCATATTTGGAAGTAATAATTTTGGGTCCTCCTTTCAAGAATATACTTTTTTCTTTTCATATTCTACTCGTTATCCATACAACACGACTTTGTAGTTTTGTACTCACATATGCTCAAGGATAGAAGGTTAAGCCTCTAAGTCATTTCTTTCTTATTCTTTCTTTCATAAACGTGCTTGAATCAATATTGGCAAAGATAAGAAGTCATGATCACATCTTCATTTCATTGTTCCATTTATAGTAAGGGAGAAGTCTGATTTCTTATCGTTTTAAATCAAGAATCAACAAAGTACAAGGAGGGGTATGTGTTGGCATATGCATAGTTGGCATAACCGGTTGGGATGTGTACTCGCCAAGGGGTCAAAATGGGTAACTAACAGTTATTCGACCCGCTCGGTCAAATAACCGACAAAGGCAAAAAATACTTGAAATTCGCCCAAAGCAGACAGTGTATAAATAAAATAAACATTTAAGTTATATTTTATTTATATACTTTCAAGATGTTTAAGAGTGATTTCAGACCTCTAAGAGCTATAATGCAAATTCTAGGTTTTGGAGGATCCTATCATATTTCAGATTTACTCAGATTTCAGGGTTTCAGAGTTAGCCATATTGCAGGGTTTCAAAATTTCAAGGAGACATCATAGGAGGGATGAAAGTTGCATGAAGGGATGTAGGTATGATAGAATAGTATGAGAACATCTCTTGCAAAGTGCCACAAGTCGATCCCACCCCATTCCCTGTGCATAGATTACTAGACTTTTTCAGTGTCCCATAGTTTTCTAGAGAGCAAGGAAGAGAAAAATATAGATTCTTGTAATTTGTACTTGGAGATTCTTGTATAAGTATCATTGTATCAATTTTAATCTATGCATAGGGAATGGGGTGGGGTTGACTTGTGGCACATTGCGAGAGATGTTCTCATACTATTTTATCATACCCACATCCCTTCATGTAGCGTTCATTCCTCCTACGATGTCTCTTTGAAATTTTTTAACCCTAAAATATGGCTAACTCTGAAACCCTGAAACCCTGAAATCTGACTAAGTTTGAAATATGATAGGATCCTCCAAAACCTAGAATTTGCATTATAGCTCCTAGAAGTCCGAAACCACTCTCAAACATCCTGAAAGTATATAAATAAAATATAACTTAAAGTATAAGTTTAAATGTAAACTTAAACTTAAATGTTTAAATTAAACATTTAAGTACAAGTTTAAATGTAAACTTATACTTAAATGTTTATTTTATTTATATATTGTCTGCTTCAAGTGAATTTCAAGTATTTTTTGCCTTCGTAAAAAAAAATTGTGGTTTTTCATATTTGGTGGTTTCTCTGGTGAGTAATCGACCAACCGGCAGTTACTTGTCAGTTATGCCATATATATATATATATATATATATATATATATATATATATATATATATATATATATATATAAGGGTTAAGCTTGTTGTTTAATAATGGCATTAACATCTGGTTCAACTTCTTGTCGTAAGCCTATGCCCAATGATCCTTCTTGGAAGCATTGTGAAGCGGCAATAGAAGGCAATTGTGTTAGATGCAATTATTGTGGAATGAAGATGTGTGGAGATGTCTATCCCCTAAAATATTAGATCGCACGACTATCACGGAAGAACGTGGCATCGTGCACACAAACACCTATTGAGACTCAAAGAGAAATCACTACTTGCCTTCCAGCTTATACAAAGAAAAATGAGGAAAGTTGATGCACTTGCAGCCCTAATGAATAGGAGGGCAACAAGGAATGATTATGACCTTGAGGCCTAGTCTATTGCCCCAACTCCAGGGGGTTGGGCTCGAGGAAGAAGCTCATCCACTGAAGATAGTTCGGCTCCTTTTTTTGTTCCTCAAAGCAACTCTAGGTCACAACCTTCGATTGAAAGTACTGTTTGGAACCACGAACTGCACAACAAAGCAAAGATAGCTACAGTAAAATTTTGGTCCTGCAACAAAATTCATTTCAATGTGGTAAAAAATCCATATTGGAAAAATTTGGTGACTGCATTGATAGTTGCCAAGAATGATTTCAAAGCTCTTACTCATGATTTGAGTGGCCCATTGTTAAAGGATTCTCTCAAACATACATAAGCTATTGTAGAAGATCAAAAAAAAGTATAGCGAAAAAATAAATGCACCATTTTGTCTGATGGGTGAACGGATGGGAAAAACCGCACATTGATTAACTTTATAGTGGTTTCAAGTGGGCAGTTGGTATTCTTGAAATCAATTAATGCCTATCACTAAGAAAAAAATGCAAACAATGTGATATGTTGGATGAGGTGATGATGGAAGTGGGTGTGTAAAATGTCGTCCAAGTTGTGACAGACAGCACAACTTATGTAGCAGCAGGAAGACTTCTTGAAGAGAGACACCCTACATTTTTTTGAACCCCTTCTGCAAAGCATTGCATTGATCTTTTACTCGAGGGCATAGAAAAAATCTCATGAGTGAAAAATATAGTTGAAGAGGCAAGAAATATCACCAAATTCATCTACAATCACACTTGGATGCTAAACTTGATGAGAGAGCACACCAATGGAAAGGAGCTTGTGCAATCAGGGATCACATAATTCACCACAAACTTTATCACAATGCAGTGCATTATAGCCTACTAACATCCCTTAAGTAGATATTTGTGAGTCACTAGTGGTTGGAGTCTTCCTAAGCTAAGAAGGTCGAAGCGGAGGGTTGTGAAGACCATTTTTTATGATGTGTTTGCGAAGCACATGGAGGAAATAATTGACGTAACCTTAAACTCAACTATTTTTTTATTTATTATTTATTTGTTATAAAAAAAAAATCTTAAGTTTGATATTAAATTTGTGTATTATTTTGTTTTAGGTCTCAGAGCCTATGGTTCAAGTTCTATAGTTGATGGATGGTTAGAGAAACCCAAAGGGTTATTTGTATGAGGCCATGGACATGGCCAAGGAAACCATAGCCAAATATTATAGGCAAAATCAAAAAATATATAAACCCATGTGGCGCATAATTGATAAGAGATGGAACAAAACACTCCACCAACATATTTATCTAGCAACTTACTACTTGAATCTCAAGTTTTTTTATTCATATTCATTTAAGGCCGATGAGAAAGTTATGGACGACCTCAATACATACATAGAGAGGATGATCTTTGACAAAAAGACTATATATGCAGTTATTGAGGAGTTGCAGATTTACAAGAATGCGATGTTAAAACTCTTTCTTTGGCTTGGTGTTAAAAGAAGTAGCACCTCTCAGCGAAGTAAAAACAAATTGAGTCAATTTTTTTTTTAATAGTCTCGTTAATTGTAGTCTATAGATACTAGTAGTAGACTTCATTTATTCAATCCTAGTTGACTTACAAAATTATAAATCTCCTATTTGTAGATGTGTGGTGAGAAGATTATGGTGCAAAATCATCAAATCTTCAAAAACTAGCCATCCGCATATTGTGTCAGTTGTGTAGCTCTTTTGGGTGTGAACATAATTGAAACATGTTTGAAGTTGTTCACACAAAGAAGCACAACAGATTGACAATGCAATCTCTCAGTGACCTTGTCTTTGTGTGATACAATCTTCGTCTTCACATGAAACAAGTGGCGGAGCTAAAGAAATATGACGCAATTGACTCAAATGAAATTGATCCATATGCCAACTGTATTGTTGATGATGCAAAGCTCATGTTTACTGTAAAGGAAATCGCAGATTTGGAGGCTGCGGAGGAAGAAGCAATAGCATTTAGAAAAGCAAAGGCATCAAGAGGGGTTGGTGAGGATCCAAATGATATCTTTGTTGCTGATGTTGGCATTCTAAAAGAGGAATTTTTACCTTCCTCTTCCATGAAGCAGCGACAACAAAATTATTTTAAGTGCTATAGATGAAATGTAATATGTATATTTAATATTTCATATGACTATGTGCTTTGTAGTTTGTAACATTGTACTTTGCAGTTTGTACTTTTTTGGGATCAAAATTAATAGAAAATATACTTATGGCATTCTTTACATTCATTTCTCATGTCATTTAACAATGGTTTATATGTTATTTAAGTTTTTTTTTATGAATTTGTATGTTTTTTAAAGTAGCGATAAAGTTGTTGAGTAATTGCCAAGAAACTTCCAAGTCTCGAGTCCAAGTCAAAATTTATGCCTGCCGAGTACGAACTTTTGAACTATGGTTACAAGTATGTTACCCTTTGGTGAATGACATTACGTGGCTGGATTACAAACAAAACCCCAACCTCTGCATTGAGTAGGATAAAAAATAAAAAATAAATTATTGTAAAAATTCACGTGTTATAAAGTTGAAGCTTTGTGGCATGTGACAACTGGCCTTCATGTGATTGAGTGCATGGCTTTTCCAGAAACAACTTCTCTACTTAATCCAGATTGTGAATTCCAACCAAGTAACTATGTCTGAAAAAGTACCTATAGCCTACAATCTATCTTAACTATAACTTCACAGTTAGGTGCTTATAATAATATGATTTCATTATAGGCTCTCTTCTAAGATCCCTACTAGATGGGAACTTGTGTTTTTTTCTAATAAATTCTTGGATGACCATCTAACACAAGGTGGGCTTCTATCTCATTTACAATTACCTAGAACATAGAATCAATTGGCATAATACCAGTTTACTGAGAAATCATAATAATTTTGGGTATTACATTTTAGAGATATCTCTGCACATAAGGAAGACTGCACTTCTTTTTTTTAGCATTGCACTTAGTGATGACTGTCCTAAGTCTATGACCTACCCTATACACACCACTGGCAATAGCAAATTTATCACATCTAATCTGCAGTCTCCTAACGTAAAACAAAGGTCGGAAAAAGGTCACGATGATCTCTCTAAGTCTAATAAACCCCACTAAATCAAGCACAACCTCCTTTAGATTCAATGAACTTGCCTTCCTGTAGTTTGTCATTCATGAAAATCAGAGTGGAATGAGATCAGAAAAGAAACAATGGAAGCAGAAAATAATAGGCAAACTAATCAAATGATTACCAAATGAGGCATCTCTAACCCTCGCTATAGTTCACTTATAATTTATGGAAATAACTGCAAATTAAATGTGCTTTCAGCCAACAGAAATTTAATTGCAGCTGTTGGGTCCCATGATGGTTTATCTGCACTTTTAACATTTTAGGCATCACCATACTTTTAGGTGTGGTTTCCATGGGTGTTGCGAGTATCTTTTACATAATCTTTGGAATATAATAGTTACAACATCTGATCAAATGTAGAAAGGAAGGTGCATGAATACTAGCATGTAATCATTTTTATAAATTAAGATGTATTTAATATGAAAAGGTGGTTTTATTACAATACCTGTCTGTGACAGAACAAAGTATAATGTTTTGATTACTGTTTGAAGTTAGAAACCATCTAAGCATGCTATCATGAGTTGAGCTTATATCCATTGTAACATATATTGACAAGAAGTGAGAAAATATCAGTTTTAATTAACGTTACAGCAACATTGTAGG
Organism: Torreya grandis; assembly: GCA_037957365.1. NCBI lineage: Eukaryota > Viridiplantae > Streptophyta > Pinopsida > Cupressales > Taxaceae > Torreya > Torreya grandis. Next base: position 1,030,214 of record JARHVA010002441.1, read on the forward strand.
ACTAAGGAAAGAAGCCTGAACCAGTCCTATTTGAGGCTTTAATACTAATGCCTTCATTTTGTAATTGGCTTTGATTTTAATTATAAATCCACTTCACAAAGATGCCTAAAGGCATGCAGTCTGTTTTATGTTCAGGATTATTCTTTCTACTCATGCTTTGCACATATTCAGCTGACAAATTCCATTGCTTGTTATATTATGCAAGCTCTTTCCTGATTCTCATGTCGTATGTTTCATGTTAGGGTTATCTATTAACTACCCCAGCTACAATATTTTCTCATCGGGTGCCGTAATGCTTGGTGTGCAATGCGCTACAGAAGTATGATGTGGTACACACTAGATATATAAAGAAAAATAGTCTTCATCCTAAAAAACCTTGAAGATCTGACTACTTATTTTATTGATAGCTATTGGAATCTTCAGGTTAGGCTCTATCCCTTCAAATAATTTGTCATGGTTTAAACCATAAAGTGAACATTTCTATTTAAACATGGTTTAAACCATAAAGCGAACATTTATATTTTAAAATGGTTTAAACCATAAAGAAAACATATATATTTTCAAAATGCATTTATACTGATGTTGTATGTCTAACAATGGGAACCAGCCTTTGAAGAGAGGAAGGTTTGTCTGAGGCAGTTTCCAAACTCCAATTATCAGCGTTTGTACTTTTATAGCTTTAGAGTATCTTGTGTCAAAGAATATTAATTAGATTTAAAGAAGAAGATTTTATCTGTTGAAGAAATATAACCCTGGCATAAACAATGAATTGACATAAAATCCCCATTATTGGCTTACAATTATACAAGAAGACCATAGCCCCATTCCTATGATCGTGCTTTGAATCTGGGTATGATTAACTTCTAAGCTTCACAAACTTCTGCTTCTATTGCCATAGCTGCTTTAATTTACATCTTCAGTATTTAATATAAATAAATCAGTTCCATGAATGGCTTGGGTTCAAATAGGTTGCCAAACAGACCATATGTGGCTTCTACAATAGCTAGCTAAAATAGAGAAACCCCATCTTCTATCAAATCATTCCCAAAGACATTTGTTGAATGGAAACCATAAATGACATTAAAACTTATGCCTTGACACAATTTCGATTAGTGGCTTCAAGTGCGCAATTGGTCTTCTTGAAATCAATTAATACCTCCCACCAAGTAAAAAATGCAAACATTGTGTATATGTTGAATGAGGTGGTGATGAAAATGGGTGTATAGAATGTCCTCCATGTTGTGACAGATAACACAACTTATGTAGCAACAGAAAGACTTCTTGAAGAGAGGCACCTTACACTTTTTTGGATCCCTTGTGCAGCGCATTGCATTGATCTCCTACATGAGGGCATAGGAAAAATCTCATGGGTGAAAAATTTGGTTGAATAGGCAAGAAATATCACCAAGTTCATCTACAATCATACTTGGGTGCCAAACTTGATGTGAGAGCACACCAATGGAAAAGAGCTTGTGCAATCAAGAGTCACACAATTCGCCACAAACTTTATCACAATGCAGAGCATTTCGGACTACAAACATCCCTTAAGTAGATATTTGTGAGTCACCAGTGGTTGGAGTCTTTCTAAACTAAGAAGGTCGAAGGGGAAAGAGTTGTGAAGACCATTTTTCATGATGTGTTTGTGAAGCACATGGAGAAAATAATTGAGGTAACTTTAATAAACTTAACTATTTTTTTATCATTTATTTGATTTTTTTTTTAAAAAAATCTTATTTTTTAATTTTAAATTTATGTATTATTTTGTTTTAGGTGTCAGAGCCTCTGGTTCAAATTCTATAGTTGGTGAATGGTTAGAGAAACCCAATGGGTTATTTGTATGAGGCCATAGATGTGGCCAATGAGACCATAGCCAAATATTATCAACAAAATCAAAGAAAATATAAACCCATATGACGCATAATTGATCAGAGATGGAACAAGACGCTCCACCAACATATTCTTCCAGCAACCTACTAGTCGAATCCTATGTTTTTCTATTCCGATTCATTTAAGGCCGATGAAGAGGTTACCGGTGGCCTCGATACATGCATAAAGAGGATGATCTTTGATAATGAGACTAGATATGCAGTCATTGAGGAGCTGCAAATTTAAAAGAATGCGATGCGAAATCTCTTTTCTTCGGCTTTGTGTTAAAAGAAGAAACACCTCTCAACCAAGTAAAAACAAATTGAGGCATTTTTTTTTTGTCTAGTCTCGTTACTTGTAGTCTATAGATACTAATAGTAGACTAACTTCATTTATTCAATCCTAGTTGACTTACAAAATTGTAAATCTACTATTTGTAGATGTGTGGTGGGAAGATTACGCTGCAAAAACACCAAATCTTCAAAGGCTAGCCATCCTCATTTTGTGTTAGTTGTGTAACTCTTTTGGGTGTGAATGTAATTGGAGCATGTTTGAAGTTGTTCACACAAAGAAGCACAACAAGTTGACAACGCAATGTCTCAGTCACTCCTTTGTCTTTGTGCGATACAATCTTCGTCTTCACATGAGACAAGTGGCAAGGCTAAATAAATATGACGCAATTGACTTGGATGAGATCGATCCATATGCCAACTAGATTGTTGATGATGCAAAGCCCGTGTTCACCGTAGAGGAAATCAAAGATTTGGAGGAGGCAGAAGAAACAATAGCATTTAGGGCAGTAAAGGCATCAAAAAGGGTTGGTGAGGATCCAGATGATATATGTGCTCATGATGTTGGCATTGTAAAGAAGGAATCTTTACCTTCCTCTTCCACGAGGCAGCGACAACAAAATTATTCTAGGTGTTATAAATGAAATGTAATATGTATATTTCATATGACTATGCGCATTGTAGTTTGTAACTTTGTACTTTGTATTTTTTACTTGTTTGGAGTAAAAAATTAATAGAAAAAATACTTATGGCATTCTCTACATTCATTTCTCATGTCATTTAACAATGGTTTATATGTTATTTAAGTTATTTTTATGAATTTATATGTTTTTTAAAGTAGCGATAAAGTTGTTGAGTAACTGCCAAGAAACTCCCGAGTCCCAAATCCGAGTCAATTGAAATATGGTTACGAGTATTTTACCCTTCAGTGAATGATGTTAAGTGGTTGGATTGCAAACAAAACCCCAACTTCTGCATTGAGTAGGATAAAAAAGAAAAAATAAATTACTGTAAAAATTTGTATATTATAAAGTTGAAGCTTTGTGGCATGTGACAATTGGCCTTCATGTGATTGAGTGTATGGCTTTTCTAGATAATTCTTCTCTACTTAATCCAGCTTGTGAATTCCAATCCAAGTAACTATGTCTTAAAAAGTACTTATAGCCTTCAATCTATCTTAACTATAACTTCACAGTTAGGTGCTTATAATAATATGATATCATTATGGGCTCTCTTCTAAGATCCCTAGTAGATGGGAACTTATGTTTTTTTTTAATAAATTCTTGTATGACCATCTAACATAAGGTGGGCTTCTATCTCATTTATGATTACTTAGAACATAGAATCAATTGGCATAATACCAGTTTACTGAGACATCATAATAATTTTGGGTATTACATTTTAGAGATCTCTCTGCACATAAGGAAGACTGCACTTCTTTTTTTAAGCATTGCACTTAGTGATGACTGTCCTAAGTCTAAAACCTACTCTACACACCACTGGCAATAGCAAATTTATCACGTCTAATCTGCAGTCTCCTAACGTAAAACAAAGGTCAGAAAAAGGTCACAGTGATCTCTCTAAGTCTAATAAACCCCACCAAATCAAACACAGCCTCCTTTAGATGCAATCCACTTGCCTTCATGTAGTTTCTCATTCATGAAGATCAATATGGAATGAGATCAGAAAAGTAACAATGGAAGCAGAAAATAATAGGCAAACTAATCAAATGATTAACAAATGAGGCATCTCTAACCCTCACTATAGTTTACTTATAATTTCTGTAAATAACTGCAAATTAAATGTGCTTTCAGCCAACAGAAATTTAATTGCAGCTGCTAAGTCCTGTGATGGTTTATCTGCGCTTTTAACATTTTAGGCATCACCATACTTGTAGCTGTGGTTTCCATGGGCATTGCGAGTATCTTTAACATAATCTCTGGAATATAATAGATACAACATCCGAGCAAATGTAGAACGGAAAGTGCATGAATACTAGCATGTAATCATTTTTATAATTTAAGATGTATCCTGATATGAAAAGGTGGTTTTATTACAATCCATGTCTGTGACAGAACAAAGTGTAATGTTTTGATTACTGTTTGCAGTCAGAAACCATCTAATCATGCTATCATGAGTTGAGCTTATATCCATTGTAACATATATTGACAAGAAGTGAGAAAATATCAGTTTTAATAAACATTACAGCAACATTGTAGGACTAAGGAAAGAAGCCTGAACCAGTCCTATTTGAGGCTTTAATACTAATGCCTTCATTTTGTAATGGGCTTTGATTTTAATTATAAATACACTTTACGAAGATGCCTAAAGGCATGCAATCTATTTTATGTTTCAGGATTATTCTTTCTACTCATGCTTTGCACATATTCAGCTGAAAATTTCCATTGCTCATTATATTATGCATGCTCTTTCCCATTTCTCATGTCATATGTTTCGTGTTAGGGTTATCTATTAACTACCCCAGCGACAGTATTTTTTTATCAGGTGCTGTAATGCTTGGTGTGCAATGTGCTACAGAAGTTTGATGTGGTACACACTAGATATATAAAGAAAAATAGTCTTCATCCTAGAAAACATTGAAGATCTGACTACTTAGTTTATTGATAGCTGTTGGAATCTTCAGGTTAGGCTCTATCCCTTCAAACAATCTGTCATGGTTTAAACCATAAAGTGAACATTTATATTTAAACATGGTTTAACCCATAAAGAAAACATATATATTTTAAAAACGCATTTATACTAATGTATGTTTAACAATGGGAACCAGCCTTTGAAGAGAGGAAGGTATGTTTGAGGCACTTTCCTTCCGCTATGAGTTAAAGGAAGAAATACCTCTCAGACAAGTAAAAACAAATTGAGTCATTTGTTTTTCTTATTTAGTTTCTTTACTTGTAGTCTATAGATACTAGTAGTAGACTTCATTTATTCAATCCTAGTTGATTTACAAAATTATAAATCTCCTATTTGTAGATGTGTGGTGGGAAGATTATGCTACAAAAACACCAAATCTTCAAAGGCTAGCCATCCTCATTTTGTGTCAGTTGTGTAACTCTTTGGGTGTGAATGTAATTGGAGCATGTTTCAAGTTGTTCACACAAAGAAGCACATCAGGTTGACAACGCGATGTCTAAGTGACCTTGTCTTTGTGCGATACAATCTTCATCTTCACATGAGACAAGTGGCAGGGCTAAAGAAATATGATGCAATTGACTTGGATGAGAGCGATCTATATGCCAACTGGATTGCTGATGATGCAAAGCCCATGTTTACCGCAAAGGAAATCGCAGATTTGGAGGCAGCGGCGGAAGAAACAATAGCATTTAGCGCAACAAAGGCATCAAGAGGGGTTGGTGAGGATCCAAATGATATCTTTGCTCATGATGTTGACATTGTAAAGGAGGCATCTTTACCTTCCTCTCCCATGAGGCAAACACAACAAAATTATTTTAGGTGCTATAGATGAAATGTAATATGTATATTTCATATTTCATATGAATCTTTGCGCATTGTAGTTTGTACATTTTTGGGGTCAAAAATTAATAGAAAATATACTTGTGGCATTCTCTACGTTCATTTTTCAAGTCATTTAAGAATGGTTTACATGTTATTTAAGTTTATTTTATGAATTTGTATGTTTTTTAAAGTAGCAATAAAGTTGCTGAGTAATTACCAGGAAACTCCCGAGTCCCGAGTCCGAGTCAAAATTTTGGCCTGCCAAGTACGAATTTTTGAACTATGGTTACAAGTATGTTACCCTTTGGTGAGTGACGTTACGTGGTTGGATTACAAACAAAACCCCAACCTCTGCATTGAGTAGGATAAAAGAGAAAAAATAAATTACTGTCAAAATTCACGTGTTATAAAGTTGAAGCTTTGTGGCATGTGACAACTGGCCTTCATGTGATTAAGTGCATGGCTTTTCCAGAAACAACTTCTCTACTTAATCCAGATTGTGAATTCCAACCAAGTAACTATGTCTGAAAAAGTACCTGTAGCCTTCAATCTATCTTAACTATAACTTCACAGTTAGGTGCTTATAATAATATGATTTCATTATAGGCTCTCTTCTAAGATCCCTACTAGATGGGAACTTGTGTTTTTTCTAATAAATTCTTGGATGACCATCTAACACAAGGTGGGCTTCTATCTCATTTACGATTACCTAGAACATAGAATCAATTGGCATAATACCAGTTTACTGAGATATCATAATAATTTTGGGTATTACATTTTAGAGATATCTCTGCACATAAGGAAGACTGCACTTCTTTTTTTTAGCATTGCACTTAGTGATGACTGCCCTAAGTCTATAACCTACCCTATACACACCACTGGCAATAGCAAATTTATCACGTCTAATCTGCAGTCTCCTAATGTAAAACAAAGGTCGGAAAAAGGTCACGATGATCTCTCTAAGTCTAATAAACCCCACCAAATCAAACAAAGCCTCCTTTAGATGCAATCCACTTGCCTTCTTGTAGTTTGTCATTCATGAAGATCACAGTGGAATGAGATCAGAAAAGTAACAAAGGAAGCAGAAAATAATAGGCAAACTAATCAAATGATTACCAAATGAGGCATCTCTATCCCTCGCTATTGTTTACTTATAATTTATGGAAATAACTGCAAATTAAATGTGCTTTCAGCCAACAGAAATTTAATTGCAGCCGCTGGGTCCCATGATGGTTTATCTGCGCTTTTAACATTTTAGGGATCACCATACTTTTAGGTGTGGTTTCCATGGGCATTGCGAGTATCTTTTACATAATCTCTGGAATATAATAGTTACAACCTCTGAGCAAATGTAGAAAGGAAGGTGCATGAATACTAGCTTGTAATCATTTTTATAATTTAAGATGTACCCTGATATGAAAAGTTGGTTTTATTACAATCCCTGTCTGTGACAGAATAAAGTAGAATGTTTTGATTACTGTTTGAAGTTAGAAACCATCTAATCATGCTATCATGAGTTGAGCTTATATCCATTGTAACATATATTGACAAGAAGTGAGAAACTATCAGTTTTAATAAACGTTACAGTAACATTGTAAGACTATGGAAAGAAGCCTGACCCAGTCCTATTTGAGGCTTTAATACCAATGCCTTCATTTTGTAATTGGCTTTGATTTTAAGTATAAATCCACTTTAGAAAGATGCCTAAAGGCATGCAGTCTGTTTTATGTTTCAGGATTATTCTTTCTACTCATGCTTTGCACATATTCAGCTGACAAATTCCATTGCTAATTATATTATCCATGCCCTTGCCTGATTCTCATGCCGTATGTTTCATGTTAGGGTTATCTATGAACTACCCCAGCTACAGTATTTTCTCATTGGGTGCCGTAATGCTTGGTGTGCAATGTGTTACAGAAAAATAGTCTTCATCCTAGAAAACATTGAAGATCTAACTACTTAGTTTATTGATAGCTATTGGAACCTTCAGGTTAGGCTCCATCCCTTCAAACAATCTGTCATGGTTTAAACCATAATGAACATTTATATTTAAACATGGTTTAAACCATAAAGCGAACATTTATATTTAAACATAATTTAAACCATAAAAAAAACATATATATTTTAAAAGTGCATTTATACTGATGTTGTATGTCGAACAATGGGAACCAGCCTTTGAAGAGAGGAAGGTTTGTCTGAGGCAGTTTCCAAACTCCAATTATCAGCTTTGTACTTTTATAGCTTCAGACTGTCTTGTGTAAAAGAATATTAATTAGATTTAAGGTAGAAGACTTTATTTGTTGAAGAAATATAAGCCTGGCATAAACAATGAATTGACATAAAATCCCCATTATTGGCTTACAATTATACAAGAAGACCATAGCCCCATTCCTATGGTCGTGCTTTGAATCTAGCTATGATTAAGTTCTAAGCTTCACTAACTTCCACTTCTATTGCCATAGCTGCTTTAATTTACGTCTTCAGTATTCAATATAAATAAATCGGTTCCATGAATGGCTTGGGTTCAGATAGGTTGCCAAACAGACCACATGTGGCTTCTACAATAGCTAGCTAAAATCAAGTAACCCCATCTTCTATTAAACCATTCCCAAAGACATTTCCTAAAATGGAAACCATAAATGACATTCAAACTTATGCCCTGATCATGTGTGTATATTTTGTCCAAAGAGGTTCAATACAAAATTCAAATATTATGTTCTCTTCTTGTTTTTATTGAGACCACTTGACGAGGTGTGAAAAGATTAGTTTCAGAGTCAGGAAATTCTACTTGCATTACTGGCAATGAACATGCTATCAATCTCGAATCCTTTTGGCTAAGATGCCACAACAAAGCGGTATCTCTCCTATCAAGATCCACTCAAGATTTGTACCCAACTTTGTCTGCTTTTGGCCCAGTAGTATCTGATTCCAGGTCATTGTCATGGCACTTGCTCAGCATTACCAATAGACCATGGCCCTGTAACCCCTATGATGACACCCATGTTTGTACAGTGACATTGTATCCTGGATTCTCCTGCCGCCATTCCACACAAGACAGCTATGTTTTATGACTACTATTTACGTGATGACATAAGTCCCATATGCCACTGATATGTGTCATCAATACGGAGCACCTCATTCACATACGACTCCACAACCCCTTCTTTTCCCCCACTGACCCATCTCGTGGCCAAAAGGAAGCATCTGTGGTGCCACTACACTTTTGGCAGATATCCACACCATGAATTACCACCACAACGCACTTTTCTTAAAAAAGTAAAAAAGTCCTGGCACGAACATGTTTTCTCTCCTTGGGTCCCATGATGAGTCTGATTTAAAAGTGACAAATTGATGCCTCCCCTCATTCCCTTATGAGCACCATATATAAACATCATCCATAAACCTCTTTCTAGACCATGACATAATCTATTACTCTCATGACTACTTACTATCGCTTGATCTATAAGCTAACACTGTGCACTTCAATTATCTCAACATGACACTAGCAGAGCTACTAGGTCTTTCACAGTGATCTCTTTCAGAAGCTGTGCCTTGCTACTGTGCTCGTGTCTACCACCATTCTCTGCCCAAGGTGACTCTGATCAACACACAAGTTAGAGTTCAGTCAAGGAGCTGCTAGTATCCTTCCAATGGATCATCAGCACCTACCAATCACACACTGTCACATGGCCTTCATATTAGGATATAGGTTATTGGTATTATTATATTATACATCCCATTGGGACTAATACTAAGGGGTCGTACTTTGTAAGGTACATGTACTTTATTTCCATTATTGTTGTATTGAACTAGTAGTGTTTTGATCATAGAATGTATCATGCATGTTAGATTGCATTAGGCTTTATTTTTCTGTATTACAGCCATTTGAATGTTCAGGCGAGAATCAAGAAATCTTTAAATTGCATTCTCTAAACTTATGCATTTATTTTTGAAATTTTGAAAACGGAAAATATTAGATTAGTTGTTAGATTAGGGTTATTGCTATCTATATTATCTAGGCTCGAAACTATGCAGCTGGATCCTGAAAAATCATTTCACATAATTTGCTTCATAGTATAAACTACTTCTATAAATTGATGTATGTTGTTATATTTTATTTGCAAGTTGTACTGGTAGTAAATATTGTACTTGCGTGGAACCCACATCTATCTAAACATTATAGTTGTGTCCTATCTATGAATTTCTATTTAACCCTAGGTTGACCCACTTATCCCGTGTCAATTAGAAGTTAGAACCCTTGTTCGGACCTTTGCTTGTTTCTCTAGCCCATCTTCCTAGCTTGGCGCCTTTGTTCGAGTTTTTGTGATTACATTTCAGCGCACACAGTCGGACCCATTGTCCTAAATTCATAAAACTAAGTTTTCGAATCTTTTCTAAGTTTCCACATGTTTAAAATCATGGTGCCACGTTTCCACTTTTTTTCTGCACCATGCCTGTTCCTAAAACAATCACAGTGTCACCACAACTATCTCTCATGTTTACCTTAAACTTCTGTTTTCACACATTCTGTTGGTTTTCTCTTTTGATTGGGTCTTGGTTTTGTCTCACCTAGTCCCTTTTAAACAAACTTGTCTATGGATTCTTCACTCTTACGAATTATTAGGTATCTTTCATTAGGTAAGATTCCAAAGCCCTTTGGTTTCCTTCCCCCCTCATGAGTCCAAGATAGACACTAGAGCTCCTCTTGCTGATGGAGGTTCGTAAGGTCCCATGGTAACTGCAGTGATGGATACAGCTCTTCAATTCCTTTTTCGTTCTAGACAAAGCAATGTTTGCCCTTTGCATAGGAAGTATGCTCAGTCTCATAGGCCCAAATTTTATAAAACGCTTCCTTTATTTATATACTGCTCTCAGGTATTGGATAGTCCCGTACCGCTATTGTTTGGCATATGTATCAAACTTGTGATTCTATTGTTTATGATTATGACAACACCTCTTATGGATTATGATTATGATGTTAATTACATATTGATGGCATCATGTATTTCATTGAGTATCTCATATATTGTTGACATTGATGTAGATGTACACAGTGATTATTGTACTGGATGTATGGGAACTTGACTATTTGACTATGACGGAATCATGCTTATGAGTGCTTGGCATTCTGATGGCTTACTCATATGATTGATTATGTTGGATATGCCTATGATGGGTTGTTTATAGGTCATTTGGCCATTTATGAGATTATGATTGTTCCATAGAGTAACATTTGTGCTATTTGTATGTTGTATTGTTGTACGGCATACCATTTTATGTTTTGCTTATTTTACTTTATGCACATACATGATGCCATCAATATGTAATTAACATCATAATCATAATCATGTAGTTCATTGACATACTGTTTGATGCAATGAGTGTGACGGAAGCAGGTCCAACCAAGAGAATAAATGGGATACAAGTGTCCATTAAGCACACTACCAAAGCCATGGAAATTTATTGGGCCACCTTCACATTCAGATTTGAGCAAATCTTTGGTTGAGTAAACTTTATCATTTACCTTGTTACCGAGTCATGTTCCTAGTTTAATGTTTAAGCTTATGAGTAATGGTATAATCCACTTTCCTTAAATAGTCATATGAACTGATCTAGGAGGATCTGAGTCACTAGATCATACTACAATTTACCATTGTTGCACATCCAGCCTCGCGCTAACATCAGCAGCATCGGCATTGGTTTTGCACCTACGTGCCCATATGCAAGATCAAACTCCACTTTTGCATTACTGCATAGCTCCTGCAGTGTTAGTAATGTAGACCAAAGCTCGTCAATAATGGCTAGTGACATCACAACACTTATCAGTTATGAAGTGGTTGCTACCAACTCTTGCAACAGTTCAACCGACGCTTCATCTCCCTCCATTGTATATTAATGTACAATTCCATTCATTATAGAGAGTTACAAGAAGATATGTGAAATTAGGGAGTACATAAACACCACACATCTGATCTCTCAGATATTGTACAAGACATAGCATAATATAAGTTTGTTATTACAATTCTACATTAGTTGTCATTTTCTTCTTTGTTTTCATTGTTCTTTACTACATTGCACCTTCATATCCTCTGTCATTTTATAATTCACTTCCGTTTATAACCCTCTTAAATTAGGTTGTCCACTGAGTCTCCTCCTAGGCCTTGGATCAATTGTATCAAAGCATACACACTTATATCATTTCCAAGTGGTATCGTGGTGTATCTGAACTTCATCTCTGTTTGTATGCCCACTCATATGAGGTCTTAATATAGGAAGTTAGGGCTCGATACCCATGATCCTTCGTCATACCTTTCTTCACATCCTCAAATGGGAGACGAATCTTTGACAACTCCAACTTCAAAAATGTTCCATAAGATGATAGAGAATGCATTGCAAAGACAACAAGAAGATTTGGAAGGATGTCATGCACATGAACAAGCAAGTATCGTTGATCATTTGTCACTACTTCTTAAGCAACAGAGTCCTTCCAAGACCTCTCATTCTCATCGACCATTTGGTGGTCAAATGCCGTATAAGGTACAAGTCAATCTAGACATCCATATGTTTGAAGGCAAAATAGATGCAGATGCCCTAGATAACTGGCTTGACCTAATATGCTCATATTACACGGTTAATCAATTCTCTGACCAAGATTAGATTACATTCACTCTTCTGAAAGTTTCTTTATCCGTTAAAAAATGGTGGGAAAATCACTGCACTTCACATGAAAATCGTCAAGATGAAGTTAACTTAGACACATCTGTAGATACATGGAATGGTTTTGTACAAGCACTCAAAGAAACCTATTATCCTATTGGCAATTATGATGACTAGTACATCAAGTTCTGTCAATTGGGCCAAGGCAAAGAACACTTTGTGCAGCAATACACAAGCACCTTTCGTACTTTGGTGTCCAAACTTAGAATTCAGGTTTAATAACAAAACCTTGCTTTGAAGTATAGCTCAAGCTTGACACCACATATCCAGTCAGATATGGATTTCTTACAAATCTCTACAATTGGAGAATCATATAGATTCGCTTGCTAGTTTGAAGCAAAGGCTAAGGCCAAGACTAAGACTAAATATTCTAAGTCTCAGACCAAGCAGTAGTCTAAATCTTCCAAGCAGAATTCCAAACCAAGGAATAGCTCCAAGTGCCCCCCACAGAAGAAGCAATGATTGTCAAATGACCAAAATAAGCAGTCCAAGACTAGCAAGTGGTGTTCAGTTCACAACTCCAATAGTCATTCCAATAAGAAGTGTCATTTTGGCAGCGTCTACAAAACCCTTCACAGATTTGCATCTGGGTTTGCAAATACCGTCAGATTCATTCTCCACGACGGATTGATTTCTGCCTACCACGATCACCTTTCTCCTCTGCTAAGCACCTATAGGTTTACCTCTGCCCTAGCATTTTTGTCCTGACGTGAATAGATACCCCTGAAATTTCTGTGAGCTACGAGCACAAGCACTGGTAGCTACGCGAGCAAAGTAAAAGTACCCATGAGAGCAAGGTAAACCAAATAAACATTTTTAGCTTGATCTGAATGCAGAGGTAGTGAATGCAAAAATGCAAGAACCAGGAACCAGACACCTACACACAGTAACAACATAAGCACAGCCAAAATACCAAAACAGCTGAAATTAGAAATGCAGAACGCAAAGAAAGCTAGTCACGAATCCCAAAGTGATCCGATTGCAGGGAAGTTGCAGAATGGGAATGGGTTCCGAAGGCAATGGGGAAAAATGATGAACCAATTCCCCCTTTAGCGCAAACATATCAACGCAAATTATTGACAGCAGTCACAATCTCATCCAAGATCTGATCAACAAAATTCAAAGGGTGGAGAATGCTAATAAATTACTTCAATCTGAGATTTGTGATCTCACGATCAAAGTGGCAGCAGTTGAGTTTGAAAATAACTTTTTGAAAGAAAGGATAGCTAACAAAGAACAACCCCTATTGAAAGTTTACAAGCAGAAATCCTTGATATCAAAAACAAGCAGGAAGAGATCAGATCTTAACAGGATTCTCTTAAACAGGAAACGGAAACACACATTCAATCTTGGGCACAAGTGGTTAGTGGCAAAGATAAAAATCCTCCTATAGCAGCAGTCGAGGAAATTGTTCAGGCTAAACTCACAGAGGAGCAAACTAGACGTATGAGAGAATTGAACCTCAAGGTGCAAGGGCTTCCCTTACCTCTTTCCTCCTCGCATCTCATGGCGGTTGCGATCGAGTTCCTTAGGACAAACTGGGTATCTCGGATGTGGTATCAGAAAGAGCATGATTGGGATTCGATTCCACACTTTTCCTCCACTTCAAATCCGTTGTTGATCGACTTAGAGCCCTTAGGGCCAGGTGTTCGTTGTTTTCCCTCCCTGGTAAGATCTTTCTTGACGAAGATCTCACCAAATCACAGGTTATAGAACTTAAACAATCTAGAGAGGTGGTTATGGCAGCACGTAAAGCAGGAAAATGGGCAGTGATTAAGAACCTCACGGCAGTGGTTAGGGACTCCTTTCCTCCAGGATGGGAGTCCCGACCTGGGGTTTCTAAATGACGGGCTCGTTGGGAAAGGCAACAGGGCTCAGACATCTCTTTCAGGTGTTGGAATGGTAATGGCTCTTTTTAGTCATCACCAGGCCTAATGTTTGATGCTCTTGGATCGTCAAACATTCTTTTTATTACTGAGACTCATGAGAGACTGGTACGGCCTCTCCCAAACATTACAGGATACCGTTGGTTTTCAACTTGTCGTTAGGAGACTAGGAGTTCTGGTGGGGTTAGAGGTTCTAGTGGGGTAGCTTGTCTATTTAGAGACTCACTCCAGAGCAGAATTTCAATGGAGGTTTCTGATGAGTTTGCTAGATTCATGTGGGTCCAGATTAATGGGACTGCCCCACTTTTCAGAGATATTTACATTTTAGTTTGTTACTTTCCTCCAGCATCTTCATCATATGTCATCCATAGCGGTCCTAAGGGGGATCCTTTTATAGATTTGTACACCGGGATCACTCAATATTCAGTTGTTGGAGAAGTTATCCTTCTTGGTGACTTCAATGCCCGTACCATAGACCTTCAGACACCTCTCCACGACCGCTCCGTTGACACATTCTACACACAGGGGATTGATTCAGTCATTGGGGTTGCATAGGATGTCAAATGATGCTTCAGGGCCTTACACGGCATACGGAAGACACCTTTAACAGTTGGGGGAATCTCATGATTTGTTGATCCTTAATGGGCTGCCTTGCTTTCCAAATTCACACTCTTTCACATGTACACCTCATGGGGGAGGTAAGAGTGTGGTAGTTTATGTCCTATCCAGTCAAAATCTTTTGCCATTCATCCGTCATTTTTCCATTTTTGCCATTCCTCTTGCGGACCATGCTCTTCTTTCTTTTTCCCTCCAAGCTGATTTCTCCCCACCTATTACAACCCCCTCTTTCAATATACCACGTACCACTTTCCAGTTTGATGATGGGGATCCTGACATCTTCCTCTCTCGCATCCGTCAACTTCTACCTCCAAAACCCTAGTTCTTTTCGCTTGGTTGTGTTACTTCCAAATACACGTCTTTCCTCCATTATTTGGGAAGCTGCCCTCAATTCTTTTCCTAGCTACACCAGATCTACATTTACTTCCCATCAATCTAGAAGATCTTACCCCATGAATAAGTGGTATGATGATGATTGCAGGACTCTCCACCACCAGCTTCGATATGCCTTCCTCCATTCTCACCCCTCTTACCCAGCCTTAAAATCATCCTACCGTTGCCTTCTCCGACGTAAAGAAACACCTCTTTATTTCTCAAAAAAGACGGATCTTACGAGCTTCCAACATTCATTTTCCCAAACTTTTTTGGTGTACCATACTTCCACGACATTCTCCCCCGATCCCCCCCCCCACTAAGCTTAATCCCACATCCATGATTTCCCATACCTCCACTCTTTATGATATTCCTGGCCAAACGCAAACCTGTGTTGCTTCTCCACCATCTTCTCACTTATTCACATACAAGAACAATAGAGGCGGTGAAGGTGATGAATAGTATCAAGGCAATTGATGAAGAATGTTTGCAAGCCGAGTTCCTCAAACATGGTCTTAGTGCTTTTGGGAGCTATTTGGTTGATCTTTTCAACCATGTGGTTTGTTCAGGTTTCCTGCCCTCTTGGTCACATCACATTATTGACCCGATACACAAATCAGATTCCTATTCAGATCCTAACAATTACCGGACGATCATGGTTGGACACACATTCTCCAAGTTGTATGCTACTGTATTAAACATGCAGCTTTCGAGAGAATTAGAATAGAGGCACCTCAGAGCTAGAGGACAGGCAGGGTTTAGAACAGCCCACTAAACCATTGATCATATTTTCACACTCTGGGCCATTATTGAGGAGGCACATCATCACTCATCCAAAGTCTATTGTTGTTTTGTAGACTTTAGGAAAGCTTTTGATTCTATTCCGCAAGAGACACTTTTCCAGAGACTTCGGAATATTGGCATTTCTAAGACCCTCTTGGCAGCCATTATGAGATTATATGAGAATGTCCTTGGTCGTCTCCACACGGTTCATGGGATTTCAGACTTTATTAGGAGTATCATTCGAGTCAAGCAGGGAGGCCCCTTGTCCCCAACATTATTTGAGATATACATTGATGAGCTAGAGACCTTTATTCATGAACATATTCAGGATAAATTTGCATGTCTTCTTCACCAGGTTTTGATTTCTATCCTCTTGTTTGCGGATGATGTGGTTCTCCTAGCCTCTTCTCCTGAGGGCTTACAGCGACAGTTGGATGCTTTGGCTCTCTTTTGTGATCTCTAACAGCTAACGGTTAATTTGGAGAAATCCAAGGTCATGGTGTTTAATGGTTTGAAGACCTCCCACCTCCATTTCTTCTCCAGAGGAAAGGAAGTTGAGATTATCACTTCCTATACTTATTTGGAAGTGTTATTCTCTGGTCCACGTTTCATCTTGAGCCAAGCGCTCTAACCTAGAATAAACAAAGGTTATGGTTCTTTACCTCTCCTGGAACGACAGTGTTTTCGACATCACTTTTAGTATATCTCATCCAAGATGTCCCTCATGGATACACTTATCAAACCCACAGTTCTCTATGGATCTGTAGTTTGGGGGCCCTCTTTACTTGAGGGTGATTGGGATGTTGTTGAGAGGGTCTAGACACTTCTTCGCCGCATTATCAAATGTAAGCAGACAATTCCCCAACACATTATCTTTGCAGAGTTTGGTGCCCAACCCTTCCGACTGGAGATTATATTTGATCTGATTTCTTTCATACATCACATCTAGAGGTTTGCTAATTCTGTGAGTGAGCGTGATAGATATCCATACTTAGCCTACCGTTCTTTAGAGAATCTTGCCCTCTCAAATCCCTCGACCCATGGACGTTGTTGGTATACAAGGGTTTCTGACCTATTAGACTATGTGGGAATCAGGATGGACTGCCTTCCTCCATTTAGGTACTCCTTGGACACACCGGCTCATCTTCTACCCACTAGACAGGAGATGAACTGGATTATTACCGATGATATTTACATATAGCTTATTCATACTGCTTGGGTAAACCCTCAGGGGGGTTACGCCCAAAGATGAATTTTTATGCAGAGCACTTTTTGGAGTTGAGTGACAGGCTTATCATTCGCCCACAGTATACATTTTGCCACTGGATGAACTCTCTTTGGATCCCATTATGATAGTTTCGAGCGGGTTCCCACAAGCTTAGGATTGAGACAGACCACCAGATAGATCGAGCAGACAAGATTTATCAGTTATGCAGCATCCAGGAGACGCAGTCCGAGAAGCACTTCATCTTCCATTGTCCCATATACTATGAGATCAAGGGGAGATTTCATTGCCTATTTAGGAGGACAGGGACTCTCTTTAACTTCTTCAGATATGAGGACCAGAGATGTTTGGCTTTATATATACAAGAAGCTCTTAAGCTTCGTGATCATTTTATTCAGAGACCCACTAGACCAACTTCCACTCAGCGGATCACTTTCTTTTTCATGGTGATACCTTCGAGGAAAGGCACTAAACGACAGATTGACATCAATACAACCTCATATTCCATATCAGTGCGGCCTAGAGACACTATCCATAGTTCCCCGAGTTTTCATCAACATATCCATTTCAAGCCTCACATCAAGAGACAAACTAGATCCATCAAATCTTTGTTGAACACACTATCTACTAATAGGGGGGGTGAATCAGTAGATGAGCTAAAACCTGGCTCTTAAATCTTTTAAACAAGATACATAATGTATATGCAAAGTAAAGAACAGAACAGAGATCATACACACATAAGAATGCTCAACACCAAATTTTTATGTGGAAACCCAAAGGGAAAAACCACTGTGAGAAAAGTTGCTAGAAGCTACTGTTCTAATCCAGCCTCACAAAAAAGATGTCTCACAGACAAACCTCACTGGTTACATTCAAGAGCACCCACTCTAAGGAAGCATCAACTTCCTAACTGAGCACCAACTTAGTTTTTCTGATGGCACCAACCTATCAGAGAAATGAAGCTACAACTTCATAATACAAAAGAGATTCAGAATGAATCTTGTTCAGTTTTCTATTACAAGTCTTGTCTGTAACTGCACCTTCACGTTGTGTACCTTCTCGTCTTATCTGCCTCTATCTCTTTGTGTCTGGCTATCTTCTATGTTGACACACCTTATTCATTTTGCCTCTTTACGTTGTCTGCATATGTCCTTACTCGACAATTTTGAGTTAACACTCTAATAATTATCGCAGCAGCAACAAAAGACACTTTCAAATGTTTTGTTCGTAGCATATATAGACAAATGCATCTTAGGGTTTTCTATCTATAAAGAGTTCACACTTCAATTGCTCTTAACCGGTTCAAGCTTTTGATCTGCATTCAATGTGACTTTGACTTCGTGTCTTGATTCATGCTTTAAACGACAACGTTCAAATGTCTTTACCATCTTTGGCATCTGCACTTCTACTGTTCTTAACTGTGCCGCTTCCTCGATCACTTCTGATATGCATTCAATGTGACTTTGACTTCATGTCTCGATTCATGCTTCAAACAGCAACATTCAAATGTCTTTACTATCTTTGGCATCTGCACTTCTACTGTTCTTAACTACGTCGCTTCCTCGATCACTTAGATTGATTAATCTCGAGCTCCGTGAAGATATATCAAGTTCATCCCCAGTTCTAGTTGTTCCTTTGTAGACAGTTAGAAGACATTAAATGCAGGGTTTTTATTTCTTTGGTCATGCCAAGTTTACGTTCTTTTCTTTGTTGGATCTTTCCTTATGACCTCTTGACACTTGTCAAATGTGTGTGCACTCGGAGGGTAATTTGGGTTTGTTTCGCACCATTGGATCTAATGCACCGATCAGACGAGAGCCGTTGATCTTTTAAAGCAGCATGAATTTTAATTCTTGCTTTGCCATTAACTATCTAGCTTCTTTTCTTCCCTTTTTGCATCTCGTTGCTTTCTATATCATGGGTTCACTTCCGCTCCTTTCGATTGTCCTCGATATGCTCAATCTTTACCCTTTGTATTGTGCGTTAAACTTCGGCATGTTGGCGTGATCTTATTTTCTTCGGCATTCTTGTAACGCTCCTTGCAACATCGATCCTTGAAGAGTTGCTCGTCTTTTAACCTTGCTTTAATTCTTTCGGAAGGTTCCTTTATACAAATTGTTGCGGGCCTTTGTATCTGCGGGACAACTTCCACGGACTTTTTGTCCGGGTCCATTTCATCCTGAAGTGTTCGCCAATTTCTCCGAAAGAATTCGTCAATGGCTTCTATTTGGAAGTGTCCTTCGTAAATCTTTTTTTGGACTTTTTGTCCGAGACATTTCTTTGGATTTTTTGTCTGTGAGACATTTCATCGAACTTTTTGTCCGCGTCATTTCTTTGGACTTTTTGTCCATGACATTTTCTTCAAACTCTGCAATCCACCCTTCGGCTTTTCTGCAAGTGTCCACATACCCTTTGCAATGTTCAAAAAATACCCTTCGGACTTTTTGAAAAGGTCCACTTGCCCTTTGAAATGTTCAAAAGATACCCTTCAGACTTTTTGAAAAGGTCCACTTGCCCTTTGGAACGTTCAAAAGATACCCTTCGGACTTTCTGAATGTACCCTTCGAACTTTTGTTAAGGGACAATTTTCCGAAAATGACTTGACAATTTTTCTGAAAGAATTGTCCTTGCCATTTTTTCCGAAAGAATTCCTCCGAAGGAATTCTTCAAGACTATTTCGGGTTTGCCATCCTTCTTGACTTATCCTGATTGCCTTTTCTAAGTAAGAGCACTTCACAAACCGGATTTACTCCACAAGTATGCTCAACTCAACCATTGGCATTAATGCATGATCAGATTCAATCTCAATGACATCAACCTTTGACATCAATGACAATTCCATGCTGCCTTAAATGGGAATGACAATTCTTCAGTCCTCAGACTGCTTTCTAGATCATGAGATCAAAACTGTCAACTATTTCCTTGTTCAAATTGCCAACAATCTTCGCAGAGGACTTTTCCTTCTAGGCAAAGGATTGGAGGACAGACCAAGCATCCTACCTCCCCTTATTCGAGTCATACTTCTATTCAAAGCTTCTTCTCGTCGGTCTTGGATGCTAGGAAAGTTGGATTAAACTCTTTATGGGCTCCTTCCTGGGTCTTTCTCATGGTTCATTATCGTGCTCCTAATGTTTAGAGATTCTTGGGGGTTGCTCATTCCTTTTGCTCCCTTCTTTGCATCTAAGCATGGTTGGTCGTAGCTTTTTGGCTCTTTGGTTCTCTGGGTCTTGTTGACAATTCTTCCACAGGTCAGATTGTCTCTTGCCATTTGGAAAGTTCACGTCTCTAGCCAAGGAAGAAATAATACATTGGGTAAGAAGTAAACCAATTGAAATAACTCATTTGCAAAAGCCTTGGCTACAACAGGATTTCCTTCGGGCAAAGAAGGCTTGATTTCACATAGCTTCAGAAAAGTTCAAAGGACATAAGTCCACAGGAAATAATCCAAGAGTAAGGAGAAGACAACAGATATCCTTCGGGAAAAAGTCCGAAGAAATCTGAGAGAGTAGAAGTCAAAAAATCCAAAAAATTCAAAGGAATAAGGACCCCTGCAAAAAACCTGGGTGTCCTACAAAAAGCCCAGGTGCCCTACAATTTTTTCGAAAAGCCACAAATGAAGGACACAAGCCCTTGTGGAGGGCACTTGGTCGTTGACAGGACCATTCCAACTTTCCCGAAGGGCACAGAGGAAGGACACAAGCCCTTGTGGAGGGCACCTGGTCGGTGGCAATATCTTTGCAATTTTTTTGAAGGGCTTTCTGCCGGTGGAGTAAAAAGACAAAGAAAATACCATCGGACTTTTTGCCCGAAGAAATTCGGAGAGTTCAAAAGACAAAACCCGACAGAATAAAGTCCAAAGCCAACAAAGTAAAGGAAATTACAAAGGAAGATATCCTTCGAAAAAAAGTCCGAAGGAATACTTCGGAGAATAAACAGGGAAATAAAGCCGAAGAAAAAGAAAAGGCCAAGGATAAAGTCTCGGACTTTTTGTCCGAAGAGCGAAGTCCGAAGGCAGAGAAGGACGAACTGTCCGTGGGAAAGTGGGCCTAACAAAAGATCTGAAGAAAAATTCAAGACCAAAGACAAGACCGCGGGAATAAACCCAAGAGCAACGCATGCACAAAAACAGAAACAAAAAATAGATAGACAGAAAATAAATTCAACCTGAATATATCTCTCACTCGGCAAGATAGTTTTCCATGCAAGCACTTTCGTCCGTCTCAAGCTTGTAACGTTCCAACAGCGCAATCGGAGTTCCAAATTCGAACGTCGAGTTGACCGTTCCAGATTTAGAATTGACTAATTGTTAAACGCCACATCTACTAGGAGTTTTCCATTCAAAGGAGAATAATCTCTTCGTCCAACTCAGCCGTTCAAACGTTCCAACTCAGCCTTTCAAACATTCCAACTCAGCTTCCAATGAATCAAGTCAGAGTTCTAAAATTGACATTGGCGTTGGATTTCATGCATGATATTATCATCTCATACTTTCAGACGTTCCAGTAGCTCATGAAGAAGCTACATTGGCGTGGATTTCCATGCAAAGAGAGGTGGGCGTTTCAATAAACAAAGACAAGTCCACTTCCTCTAACGCCAAGGACCTTCATGCAAAGACAAAGGGAAAACATATTTTATTGAAAGGCAAAGTCAGCCTTGAGTTAATCTAAGTTGATCCTCCTCTTCTTTTTTTCAACGCCAATCTTTTGGCTTTTGTAATTCTCTATAAAATGGCTTTTCAGCCTTGTAAAATGATCCCTCTCTTGCCAAGACTAGACTCTGCCATTGGTGAGTTGTGTAACCTTTTCAATCAATAGGACTGTACTTTCAAATTTCAAGTGCTGGCATAGTGTATATCCATTCAGCAATTTGCATGTGATAGAATTCTCTCCCTTCCCAAATTTTTATTTGTACCTAGTTGCTAGCTTGTCGTATTATGCAGGTCATGTTAAATGTTCTTTATGTCTTTTGTTGAAGCTGTAAGTGGATGTTAGGTGGCTGCAAAGTGTCTTGTATCAGACCTCTCTCCATCGCTTTCCCTCATGTTTTGGTCATTGGATCGAGCCTTCTCATGAAATACTTATGCATAGTGATTGATTGAAATCGAAGGTCTTCCTTTTCCCTTGTTTGTTCAGTGTTCAAGGTTCCAAATAGAGTGGATCAATCTTTTGGTGTATCACCATTATTAGGTAGGATTTCCCCTTGAAGTTTCCTTCTCCCTTTTCCATGGTAGTCCACAGCATAGAGTAGAGATCTTCATTGGTACATCTTATAGAAACCAGCCTTTTCTGGAGGTTTTTCTCACCATTGAGGCAGCCACCCTCATGAGAAGATCCCATTGTTTCAATCGGATAGAGGATTGGCCATTTCATGCACATCTTCAATTCAGGGCACAACTCCAGGTTGACAACTGGTCTTAATGTGGTTGTCTTTGCCATGACTTGTACTATTTCATTCTGCATTGTTTTTCTTGTTTTTGGAGACCTTTTTGGTTTCCCGCTTTTTCTTGAGACACTTCTGTAATCTACAGTCCCTTTGGCCTACTTTTGTGGTCATTAGTTGGACATCAATATATTTATCTACTTGCACAATTTGAGGCAGCAAGTACAAATGTTACATCATTGGAGAAAGGTAAGCAAATCATGGAATCTGAACCTAGTGCCATGGTGGGTACCGAAAATATATCACTACCCCTGCAGAAACAAAGGAAGCAGAAAATTGTTTTATTCTCAAATTTGGATCAATCCTCAATTGGTACACTTCATCATTGACAATGGAAGTCAAAAGAGTGATTTCTCCTCAAGTAGTTCGCAAATTGAACTTGCCATTCATACCTCACCCACAACCATACTTTATTCCATGGTTCAGTGCAAGATCCAAAAAACGTGTCACTCAGAAAAGTCAATTGGTGTACAACATCAAACCTTTTCAAGATACAATGCTTTGCGATGTCGCACCATTAGAGGTATGTGATGTTTTACTTCGTCAACCATATATTTACCATCGACATGTAGTCTATGAGGCAAATCCTATAAATGTTTTAATAGATGTTGGTGATAAGAGATACTGCATACCAGAAGTTATTCCTAAGCTATCACTCATTAGCACTAAGCAGTGTAAGAAGCTCGTCAGATCTAGTAAAATGGTTGTGCTTTTGATGATGAGATCTAAACATAAGAACGCCCTTGCGGCACCAATTCAAACAGCAGTTCTTCCAACAATAGCAGTAGAGAAAGCAAAGTTGAATCGCATGATGGAAGAATACAAGGATCTCTTTCAGTCACCAAAGGAAGTGCCTACGCACTATGCAGTGAAGCATACTATTGATTTGATTCCTGGACTACCTCTACCTAATGCCTCTTTATACCACAGATAATTTCTAGAGAATGAAGAAATCAAGCAGCAAATCTATGAACTTGTGCATATCAGGACCAACTCATCACCTTGCGATAAAGGACATAACAGGCCCAACTCATCACCTTGTGGCAGCCCAATCGTGTTTGTGCCAAAGGACAACACATGGAGGTTGTGCATCGATTACCAAACTCTCAACAAAATCATAGTGAATAACTGCTACCCTCTTCCAAGGATTGAGGACTTTTTGGACCAGCTTCATGGTGCAAAATACTTCACCAAAATTGATCTTAAGTCTGGGTATCATCATATTCCTGTTGAACCTATAGATGTATGGAAGCCAACCTTCAAAGCCAAAGAAGGTTTGTTTGAATGGTTGGTCATATCCTTCAGCTTAACCAACACCCCAGCTACATTCATGCGGAAGATGAATAACATTCTCAAGCCAGTCACCACTTCATTTGTTGTAGTCAACCTTGATGACATCCTAATCTTCAGCAAAACATGGGATGAACATCTACGTCATATAGAGCAACTGCTTGACACTTTTTCGAAACATAAGGTGTATGCAAACATGGATAAAATTTTATTTGCCATGCAGAAGAGATAGAATCTGGGATACATAGTAGACACACAAAGAGTGCATGTGAACCCAACCAAGGTTCAAGTCATTCAGAAATAGCCACAACCAAAGAATCTCACAGAGCTCCACAACTTCTTAAAATTAGCAAATTTCTATAGGGAATTTGTACTTGGTTTTTCTCAAGTGACTTGGCCTCTAAACAAAGTTACCAAAGGTGGCGCTAAATCAAAATTCATCTAGGAAGCCACACAAGAGAAAGCATTCAAGAAATTGAAATCAAGACTTTGTTCTACACTAGTACTTGTGTTGCCAGATCATCAACAACCATTTGAACTCGAGACAAACCCCTCTAATTTTGCACTTGGATCAATCCTCACTCAACATGGTCACCAAGTTGCTTACCACAATGAAACTTTCACCACACCGATAAAAACTACCCAACCTATGATTGTGAGCTTTATGTTATTGTTCAAGTATGTAAGCATTATATCTTGGGCAAGAAGACTATAATCCACACAGATCATACGCCGCTTCAGTTCTTGCAAACTCAGAACAAGTTGTAGCAAGAGAGGCATCAAAAATGGTCTTTGAATCTTCAGCAGTTCCATTTGAACATCAAGCATAAGAAGGGATGTGCCAATTTAGTCGCAGATTGTCTGAGCCATCCATCGATTCAAGCTCTGCTCCTATACTTGACACATGTGGACATGAAGTTAGCACATGGTCAGAATTGTACCTATCCGACATGGATTTTACAGATATCTATCAGAATTTGCTTTGCAATAATTCAGTTCTAGATTTCTACTTGCAAGATGGGCTCCTACATCACATTGGACACTTTTGTGTTCCACATGAGGCAGAGAGACAGAAACTAATATGGGAGGCTCATTTTAGCAAAGTTGCAAGCCATTTTGGAGTTGAAAAGAGTTTTGCGGTGTTGCAGAAGTACTTCTTCTGGCCACATCAAAATTGATATATCTAAATACATCAAGTCTTGCACCGCATGTGCAATCGCCAAACCAATTAACAAGAAATAAGGTTTGTATACACTCCTGTCGATTACAACAAGAACGTGGGAATCTGTTTCCATGGATTTTCTCTCAAGCTACCCTGCTACCAAGCATAATAATGATTGTGTTTATGTACTTGTTGATAGATTCTCAAAGTTGACAATTCTAATACCTTGTAAGAAAGCAATATCAGCTCTAGAAACAGCTCAACTGTATTTGCAGCGTGTCTAGATTCACTTTGGAATCCCAAAAACCATCCTATCTGATAGGGATACAAGGCTCTTGGGCAATTTGTAGAAAGCACTTTGGTCTATGCTAGACATAAGTTGAATAAATCTACTACCTTTCATCTATAAATTGATGGACAGACAGAAGTGGTAAATAGAATGATAGTGCACCTTCTTAGAGTGTACAATTCAAAGAAGCAACACAATTGAGATGAAAGCCTACCATTCATTTAGCACAGCTACAACATTGCTCTGCATAGCTCTACCGCACAATGTTGTTTAGGTCTACTTGGGTTTCCAACCCTTTTCACTCATTTATGTAGCTTATCTTGTTCCGCCATCAACAACTTCTGCTCAGAAGAAAGTTGACAAAGTTGTTCAATTCATTGAGCACATTTAGCAAGTTTAACAGCAAATGCAAACCATTTTGTATTAGGCTAATATGAAGTACAAGCAACGCCATGACAAATATCAGACACCACACACCTTTCAAGTTGGTGATCAAGTCTGACTACACCTGCAGAAGAAAACACTGACAAGACCTTACTGCAAACTTTGTCCTCTTCAATATGGACCCTATACCATCACCAAGCCAGTAGGAGATAATGCTTTCAAGCTTGATATACCATCTCATCTTGGGTTGCATTCAGTCTTCAATGCATAACTCTTGTGCCATTACTTTCCACCTCTATTGGATACTTCAAATACTACAGAGACTCTTTAGCAAACAGAAATCAATCCAGATTGTAGCGTCCTAGCAGGATCCAATCAAGTCATTGACATTTGGGTCAAATGGACATGACGACAAGAGATCCCTCTCTTCCAAATCATCAAAGCAGGTCAAGTGCCTTCACAAGGACAATGGTTTAAAGGAAGCACAAGTTGCCACTTTGTTTCCCCTTCTTCTACCGAACTACATGCAATGGGGACCATTGCTCTTCAAGGAGGGGTGATTGATCTAGGAGGATCTCGGTCACTAGATCTTACTATAGTTTACCATCAGTGTGTATCTAGCCTCCACTAATGTTAGCAACATCAACATTGGATTTCGCACCTACGTGTTAATCAGCAAGATCAAACTCCATTTCTACATTACCACAGTTCCTGCAGTGTCAATATTGTAGACCACAGCTCGTCAAAAACGATAGTTAATGATGCCTCAACAATCATCAATTAAAAAGTGGTTGCTACCAACTCTTGCAACGTTTCAACCAATGCTTCATCTCTCTCCATTGTATAGTAATGTACACTTCCATTCTTTGTATAGAGTTACAAGAAGATATGTGAACTTAGAGAGTACATAGACACCACAGATATGATCTCTCAGATATTGTACAGGACAGCATAATATAGTTTTTTTATTATAGTTCTACATTAGTTGCCATTCTCTTCTTTGTTTTCCTTCTTTACTACATTGTACCTTTATATCCTATGTCA
The DNA here is from genome assembly GCA_037957365.1 of Torreya grandis. Classification (NCBI taxonomy): domain Eukaryota; kingdom Viridiplantae; phylum Streptophyta; class Pinopsida; order Cupressales; family Taxaceae; genus Torreya; species Torreya grandis. The sequence goes on from JARHVA010002441.1 coordinate 1,057,053, forward strand.
TATAATTTGTTTCCATTCATAACCCTCTTAAATCCATTTAAGTAGGTTGTCCACCGGGTCTCCTCTTGGGCCCTGGATCATGAACCCTTCCACTACAGGATGAAAGTGTTTGGCCTTGATGTTGGATGAGACTTGGACCCCAAACACTTTCCAAATTTGGAAAATATAAATTTTGAGAATAAGGCCAATTTAGGAAAGTGTGTAGGGCCAGTAATCCCTCTTAGACATGAGGAAAGTGGGTGGGACCAAAAAGGTCATGTGGGTATGTTTTAGAAGCTTAACTAAGCCCTTAGCTTGCCTAGAACACTCTTGAACAGGGCTAGAAGTCCTAGAGTTTCTAAAGGAGGAAAGGAAATAGAAAATGAGGTAATACGTGTCATTGTGTGATTGGTGGATTTGTTAGTTTTTCTATAAAAAGATTCATTTTGCCTTATGGAGAGTCTATTGCCATTTTGAGATTTGTGGGGCTTAGGAGTATAGGAGCTAAGCTTGAGTCAAGTGGAAGAAACAAGGTAGGGTTTCATCCTTGAACTTTAATTATGAGCTTGTTAATGGCTTCATGGTTTTAATGGTTTTTTCCTTTCTTGTTAATTGTCGGTTTTACTCTTATTGAAGCCTCTTTAGGCAATATTTATTGTTGGGTTTTATGGATTTCTTGGAAGCTTATTTAGTTTTGATTTATGGCTTCTTGGGTGGATTGGAAAGCCCTTTTTAGCATTCATTTAATTGTTGTTTTGGGTGATTTAAATTGTAAATTTCATGTACCGTTATGCTGCCCAAATGGGGCTATTGTGTGGGTATTTTGTTGGAGATTGGAGGGTGTGCAAGCTCGACAGTTTTTAGGACAAGTTAATGGGTTGGAATAAATGAGCTTGTATGGGTAAACTATGGACATTTTATCCCCTTACCTTTTGTGGCTAACTGTGAGTACTCTTAAACTTAGTGGGTAATCGAGGTTATGTTCCTATCCTTGGTGGGTAGGTGAGATTTACTCTCACCTTTGGTTGGTGATTGAGAATGTGGCTATTTTTACATGTTGAGCAACCCCCTCTTTGTTGGAATAATTGTTATTGATGTCAAAGGAATTGTAACAAATATGAACAGAAATGTCAAACAGAATTGTTGCCGGAAGTGAACGGAAGTGTCAAACGGAATTGTTGCTGGAAGTGAACGAAATTGTCGATGGCAATGTCAACGGTCACATCTTTTGGTGAAAAGGTGCCTCTTGAATGGAATGCATCCTTTAAAAGCTATATAAAGGAGAAGAGATGTGGAAGTATAACAAGCATTCGATTTGATTGACGATCATATAAGTGTGAGAGAGAGGGAAGAGAGGAAGAGCAGAATTTTGTTTATGCATATCATTTGAGCGAAAAAAAAGAGAAGAGCAGAAAATGAAATAGAATATTTCTTCAGAAAATAAGTGTAAAGAGTAGATTTATTTTAATGAAGAATATCATTTGAAAACTGTGAAAGAGAGGAGAGCAGAAAGGATATAAGAAAATCAGTGAGGGAGTGTAAGATAAGCAAAGCCATCATTTGATTGAAAAAGCAATCACAGACGGTGGAATCGATTTGATTTGGAGTCGGTGCCTCATAGTCTAGGGGTTAGTGCTCATGTGGGTTGGTGCTCACGAATTGGTCGGATTGGTGCTTGGCGAAGGGGATTGGTGTCTCCAGTGGGTGGGTGCTCACAAATTGACCGAGTTGATGCTTGGTTTGGGGATTGGTGTCTCCAGTAGGTTGGTGCCTACAAACATTGTAAAAGAGTTATATATATATATATATATATAAAAGCAATATTTTGTTGTGGTTTTCTCCCAAAAGGGTTTCCACGTAAATCTTGTGTTCTCGTGTTATTAATTACTAAATCTTGAATGTTTATGGTTGTTGTGGTTGATTAAATTTAAAAGATTAAAAAGTTATCTTATACTGATTCACCCCCTCTCAGTATAAGCTTGTGCTTAACAATTGGTATCAGAGCGGTTCCTTCAGAATCAGTCTAACCGCTGGAAGATAGATCCCAGGAGCAAACATGGCTAGTCATCAAGGTCAGGATGGTTTCTCTACAAACAAAGCACCATTGTTTGATGGAACGAATTATGCTTTTTGGAGTATAAAGATGAGAACATATCTTATGGCTCTAGTGTTTGATATTTGGTTATCAGTAGCGACGGGGTACATAGCACCAACAAATCAGCCAATGGATCAGGCTGAAAAGAAGGCCTGTGAGAATAATGCGAAAGCGATGAATGTCATTTTATGTGGCTTATCAGAATCAAAGTTCGTAAAAGTAATGCATTGTGTGTGAGCAAAAGATATATGGGACAAACTTCAGAATATCTATGAAGGTGATGACAAGGTCAAAAAGGCGAAGCTTCAAACGCATAGAAGGCAGTTTGAAAGTCTTAAGATGAAAGATGAAGAAAATGTTAACTTAACTGTGTGGATGAGATAGTCAACACCATCAAAGGGCTAGGTGAGAAAATGGAAGAATCAACGGTAGTACAGAAAGTACTAAGGTCACTTTCTATGAGGTATGATGCAAAAGTCTCAGTTATTGAAGAAATGAAGGACTTGGACACATTGAAAATGGATGAATTACATGGAACCCTCACAACATATGAAATGAGGACAAAAACAAAAAAACCGTCAAAGTACAAAGCAACCTTCGAAGCTTCAAAGAAAGTCAAAAATGCAAAACCTGAGTCAAGTGATGAATCAGAAGAAGAAAAAGCCCTTTTTGTGAGAAACCTTAAAAAGGGATATGGCAAGTATAAGGATAAGCTTCCTTTCAAATGATTCGATTGTGGTGAGATAGGGCATTTCGCTGCTAAGCGTCCTCATGCAAAAGATGATAATAGTGATGAAGAAGAACATGCTAAGGTAGGAAAGAGCAAACATTCATACAAAAAGAACTATAAGCCAAGTAAATATTAAAAAAATAAAAACTCTAAAAGATATAAGAAAAGTCTTTACACCAAGGAGAGTAGCTCAGAAGAAGAGAATAATGAAAGTACTTCAGAGACTGATAAAGAAGAAACTCTTTTCATGGCAATAGAAACAAATAATGATGAAGACCAAATGTTTCTAGAAAAGAAAGAAAATCTTGAGGATGACGGAGAAGTGGATTTGGAAGAACTTGTCTGCACCTTGAATGAAATAAAGAGGCTTAAGAAAAAGAATTTGAAGAAAATATTGCTGCTTCAGAAATATGAAGGTGGAAATTTAAAAACGAACATATCTCAAAGATTTGAAGAGTCTGAAAAGATCATTACCAGTCTAAAAACACAATTAAAAGAGGCGAAAAGAATTGAGGAGGTAATAAGAGATTAGCTAAAATCAAAAGAGGAAAATCTTGCTAAACTTGAATCTGAGATTGTTGATTTAAGAAAGGAATTGGAGAAATCTAGTGTTAAGTTGAGAAGCAGCTTAAGATGTGAGAAGAGCATCGAGGTTCTAGATGAGATTCTAGATCAGCAGAGGTCATTATTTGACAAGTCAGGTCTTGGCTATGGAGATGAACAAAAGGTTACCAAGGAGGTTGTTAAAATTGTTAAACATGTGAAGATAGAAGAGAAGACTTCCCCCAAGAACGAAGTTTTGCAAGTAGAAGAAAAAGGAAAGAACCATTGGCATGATAGAAGATCATTCTTGCCAAAACAGTCTGACAAGTAACAAGGATCGTTTTATGGCTATTGCTTTAATTGCAACATTTTTGGTCAGAGAGCAAAGGAGTGTAAGAGACATGCGAGGAATGGATACTCATGGAACAGTGGCAAAAATGTAGATAAGAGGAATGGGCATGCAAGAAATGAGTATGCATGGAACTATGGCACAAGTCAAGGACGTGAGGGGAATGGGCATGGTTGGAAGGGAAACAAAGATTCATATGGTTTCTCAGGTAGAAGCTCATTTACTCCATTGTCAACAGACATTATATGTTATAATTGCAATAAGTATGGACATATAGCGAGACAATGTGGAAGTAATCCTATAGACCAGAACAAGAAAGAGGATGCCCGAACCAAACTCAAAAGAGAATTCGTGCAAGTTTAGAAGCAGATGCAGCAGCTAGACAATTAAAAGGAGTAATTTGTGCTTGTGCAAAAGGCACAAAGAGCAGTGGTAGGGGGGACATGATGGAGTACAAAGCACAAGGAGAAATGGCAGTAAAGACCATGTTAAATCGAGAGAGATATGATGTGCACAGTGGAAAGATGTTATGAAGAGGAAAAATAAAAGAAGATATTACAATAAGTGGTATAAAATAAATTTGAGATTGCAACGAAGACAACAGAAGAAGATAATATATTTTCCATCTAGTGACTTTGTGAGGAAGCATTAGCTCAGGGGGAGCGAAGGAGGAGAACCACAGCAAGGGAGAGTTCATATACTAATTCATGGGGATTGCCATCAATGACAAAGGGGAAGATTGCTGGAATAATTGTCATTGATGTCAAAGGACTTGTAACGGATATGAATGGAAATGTCAAACAGAATTGTTGCCGGAAGTGAATGGAATTATTGTCGAAGTGAAATTTTGATGAAAATGTTAACAGAAATGTCAACGGTCACATCTTTTGGTGAAGAGGTGCCTCTTGGATGGGACGCATCCTTTAAAAGCTATCTAAGGGAGAAGAGATGTGGAAGTATAACAAGCATTCGATTTGATTAAAGATCATATAAATGTGAGAGAGATGGAAGAGAGGAATTGCAGAATTTTATTTATGCATTTCATGTGAGCGAAGAAGAAGAGGAAAGGAGAGCAGAAAATGAAAGAGAATATTTCTTAAGAAAAGAAGTGTGAAGGGTAGATTTATTTTAATGAAGAATATCATTTGAGACTTGTGAAAGAGAGGAGAGTAAAAAGTATATAAGAAAATCAGTGAGAGAGAAAGTGTAAGATAAGCAAAGCCATCATTCGATTTAAAAAGCAATCACAAACGGTGGAATCGACTTGGCTTGGGGTTGGTGCCTCATAGTCTAGGGGTTGATGCTCCTGTGGACCGGTGCTCGCGAATTGGTCAGGTTGGTGCTTGACAAAGGGGATCGGTGTCTCCAGTGGGTAGGTGCTCACAAATTGACCAAGTTGGTGCTTGGTTTGGGGATTGGTGTCTCCAGTCGGTTGGTGCCTACAAACATTGTAAAAGAGTTATATATATATATATATATATATATATATAAAAGCATTATTTTGCCGTGGTTTTCTCCCGAAAGGGGTTCATCGTAAATCCTGTGTTCTCTTGTGTTATTAATTGCTAGATCTTGAATGTTTATGGTGGTTGTGGTTGATTAAATTTAAAAGATTAAAAGGCTATCTTATATTGAATCACCCCCCCTCTCAGTATAACCCTGTGCTTAACACTTCCTATTGGATAACCCTAAGGGTTACCAAAGTGCTTCTTGTGGATATGACATTGTTATTACATTTGTTTTATGGCTCACGGATAAAGTAGACCCACCTTTACTTCTTGTCTAAACTTAGCTAGGACCATGTTTAGTGGGTCTTCCTTGTGTGCTCCTATATGTGTTTCCTTTGGCTATCCTATGTGGTCGCATGATGTGCTTTGGACCCCTTGCGCTCAGAGGTTAACTAGAATCTCCTCCCTAATGATGTCATATTGGTTGAGAGGAAAGCACCCTATCTCTTGGCTGGTTGTTTGAGCTATTGAATCTTGCTAAACTTGGTGGCACTCCAAAGTTGGCGAAACGAGATATGTAGAAGCCTATTGTTACCTTGTTGGACATTACTCATTACTTTCACCTTGTAATGGAATGTTCCTTATTGTACATGCTGATGTGGCCATGTGCCAACTGCATTATATTATGTAATTGCAATAATGTCAATGTGGTTGTTGTGTCAATCTGAAAAAAAATTGTCATTTGTTGATTTGCACTTGGAAAGTTAAATTTGGGTTATGAAAATGATTTGGATTTTGTAAAAGGCTTTAATACGTTCCATGGATACATATTTTAGCTTTAATTCAATTATGGTTTTAAGGTATTTGTTTGTTTTAAGGTTCTATGAATGCAATGCCATGTAGATGTGCTTGTTGAGAAAGGGTACCTTGCAATTTTAGATTTAATTCTTGTTCCTAATGCATCATTTCCTTAATCTGAAAATTTTATGTTGTAGAGCATTAACTACAAGATTTATTGCAATTGGTTTCATGATTTTAGGCTTTCTAGTTTAATTTTTAAAATTATTTGAATCTAGTTTTACCTAGTCTCAAGGGCCTTGGAAGGGCGAGATGGTAACTTAGAGGACAAGACCGCCTAGTTGAGAAGAGTGTCTGTTGAGCCGGACAAAATCTGTATCCGCCGCCAGCCGGATTAGGAGGCGAGTCGATTCGTGAGTTGGTTTGGGAGGATTTGGGCAAACTCAAAGCCACCGAACCAACTTGAGACGAGTTGTCAAGCAAAGTGTCGAGGACGGAGCGGCAAGTTGCCCACCGAGCCACAAAGCAAGTGGGTATGTTAGAAACTAGGCGAGTTAGTCCTTGTTGAGCTCAACCAAGTTGATTTGTGGTGATTTCTGCAATCGGGAGCAGTGTGGCACCCCGACCTCAATGAGCCCAAGAGTGTTTCGTATAGGGAAGCCCAAGGAAAAGGTGTCCTCAAGCGAGACGAGTTTTCTAAAGTAGGTGTTAGGGTGGGGCTTGTGTCATTTTGGCGACATATGCATATTCGTTAAGTCAAGTCTTGGTCGTGTTGTTGTGTACACTAAGGCAACATCGAGGGGCTTCCCTGGCTCGACAAGCCCAAGAGTTGCATCTAGGGGAGCTTAGTGGACTAGGGAGCCACCAAACTAGATAGTTGTGTCAGCCACAAGCTAGGGATAGAGGCTTGAGCCCGTACTCAAGGAGCCCAGAAAGTTGTGCTTGCAAGCAACTCTGTCCGCAAAAGTAGGTTGCTAGGGTTGAGGTTGTCGAGTCGGCCTAAGAGTGTTGTTTGGCAATTTTGGAAAGAGTGTAGTAAGGAGCCACCAAGCAAAGTTAATCTAGAGGGGTGATCGGTGGATGCCAAGGAAGGTGTGTCCATGGAGGTGAGTAGAGAAGGTAGTGACAAATGACAAGACGGGTAAAACACGACGAGCTAGGAGGTAGGTTGTTGAGTCTGGCGGACTCAATTGGGAGCTGGGTTTGGTGGGAGTAGGTGGACAATGCAGCACTCAAAGGGCCGAGTAGGTGATGGGCAAACAGAGTAGAGTCCAGACAAGGTCCAGGGGACAAGGCAACTCTGTCGAGCTCCCAAGGGCTAAGAGGAGTCAGTGGGAGGTGAGATGGCACAAGGGAGGCCGACCTCCTTGGCCAGGAAACTTAGGGCTTGGGAGTAGAGATGGAAGGGTTGAGACCCTCCATTCTCTATGGCACCCTCATCTTGGCAAACCTACAAACACCCAAAGCAAGACATTAAGTTAGAAATCCTCTTGGAAGTCCTTGGAGGCTTGAGGGAAATAAAGAAGAAAACTTGCTTGAAATTAAAACTAGTTAACCATGGCTTTGTGTGGAGCCATGAAGACTTGTGGGAAGCCTTGAGGAGCTTAGCGGGAGTTCAGAGAGAAGGTCATGGAATGAGCCTTCCTCCTTTCCTCTTTCCCTTATCCCCTCATCTCCTCGTGTTCAAATGAGGTATCATAAACTTGGAGAGACCTTTTGAGCGGTTCGTAAGGATGTTTAGGGTTAGGTTTAGATTTGATATTTTTGGGTGGTGGAGATTGGATCCTCCACCTTTTGAAGGGAAATTAAAGTTGGAACCTAAGTAAGCTCTGATTTTTCTAATTAAACCTAAATCTAGTAATTCATGTGTGCATTTTATAATTATAAAGTGAGTTTGAGAATAGGGAGATGTCACTTAAGTGACATCGCAAGGGGTGTACTTTGTGACTTAAGACTCCTATTCATAACTTTAAATTAACCTTGTGACACTTAAAGTGAAAGTGAAATTAGATCAAACACCTTGGACTAATGTTGAACCTTGCAAGCTAACCTCGATGCACCCTAGTGACTTACTGATGTTTTTTCTACCTTGGCTGACATTATTGTTTATGCAAAGTTGTATGTTGTGTCCCTTTCAAACTTCTTGTGTTGAGATGACCTTGTGTTGACTTTTATAACCAAAAACAATTACCCCATTTTGGCTTGTTTTCTCTTGTGAAATTTAGGGAATTACAATAAACTGTGCCCAAAGTTTGATTTCTCGCTTTGTGTGATGTCAGAGCTATTGTATCTCGATCTCATATCGCTAAGGCCAACACCTTGGTCAATGGGATCCTCAACCACTTTGGTCCCTAGCTTTGTCCTCATTTCGTATGCTTTCTACATTAGGTGTCGGAGCAAGATTTGGAGTTGAAGCATGGATCTTGTACATTTACCCAGAGAAACCACCACAACTATCATTAGTTAGTCATCACAAATAAGTACAAGTATGATTCTCTACCATTTTCCCCCATAGAGATGTAGATACGCCTTCTCAGGCACATCATAACCTTCTTCCTCATAGAATAATTGCTTGTGCCTCAGGGGAGAAAAGTAACACTTATGATAAAACCCATATTTGTACAATATCACTGTATCATGGAGTCTCTTAGTGTCATTCTCACACAAAACCGATGTGGGTTGTGACTAGTACTTACGTGATGAGATGAGGCTCATAAACAATTGTTGTGTGTCCTCACTAAGGAACACCTCATCTAGGTAGGCTACGCACCCCTTTCTTTCCCCCCATTAACTCGTCTTCTGGCCAAAAGGAAAGCATTTGCAGTGCAACGGCACTTTTTATGGAAATCAACAATGTGGCCTACCATCACAATGCAAATATCTTAAAAAAGCCATGATGCCACCACATATTCTCCCATTTTGGATTTCGTGATGGGTTCAACAGCTATGTTATACTGTTTTTCAATTTTGGGCCCTCATTTTTAGGACAAGTGACAAATTGATGTGTTCCCTCCTTTCCTTATGAGCGCCATATATAAACATCATCCAAAACCTCTTTCTGAACCATGACATGATCTATTACTTTTGTTGGTTCTTCAAATCTTCACCCCATGATTTAGTGAACAAATAAGAGAAAATAGAGTATGTGTCCTTGTAGTAGCAAGACCTATTGACTCTTCACACTAAAACAGGCTGAGAATTGAAGCAATAATTTACAAGAGGTGACCTACTCTCTACTTTTTTGGCTCTGTTAGACCAAGGGAAGAGACCCTATAGCAATCTAGAATGTAAATGCAATGTATAATAGGCTTCATAACACAAATCTAAAGGGTACACTTGGCCACTGTGATCACTTCACCCAATTAGCTATCACTAGCGAAATCACCACAAACTATTCAGAGTTTAGACAAATTGCCGCGGACAGATGTGAATAGAGATACTTATAACTTGTAGGCTCAGTATTCACAGATTTACATTCACACACAAGGTTGAGTTAGCAAATATAAACCAGTGTGCATGACAACAGAGACCTCTAAAGAATATGCAAGGTGAAAAGTAGATATCACGGGACAAACTGCTAAAAAGTGAATAAGATGTGACCTAATCAACCAATCTCAGTCCCTAACTGAATTTCTGCTAAGGCATGAGGCTGAGAATGGATCTATGGTTTACAATCATACAATGCACATATTATGGGGAATCCATGTTTGATCTATGCATTTAAACTCATAATTTTCAATAGGACAGGTAGGAAAGAAGTTTTCCAAAAATATTTGATCAGATTAACCTCTCAAAACATGCCTTATCTATTAGGCAAACACAAATGAAATACAAAGCTACAACAGTATTCAATAAATTCTAGCTTATGCAAAGCATGCATGTCCTTAAACTCTCACAATGGCAGGAAGCAAATATGACAATGCACTGAATATTTTACTCCCAAATTAGCCCCAGATATGCTAAGAATCATACACACAATACACTCAACTGACCTCACAAATGAATGAATTCCAAAATATATCAGCTGAAGGATTTTATAATCTTGTTTCAACAAGCTTACACAGCAGACCAAAACTCAATAACCAGCAACTAATCTATTAAAAATTCACCACTATCAAGGTATTCTCTACAATTCCAAAATCTACACACCACTATGGAAGGCAAAAATTACGCACTACTATAGTATTTGCAAAACACAAATGACATACTCAATGCAAAGCTCTGGCTACGCTGGATTGTTGGTCAAAAAGATCCAAATGAAGGAACATTTCCCCCATTTATAAGTTCCCCATCTCAGAACAGAAGATCCTCAAAGAACATTCCAGAGAAAATCACACCAAGGGTAGAGGAGATGACAATAGTCTGAATCAGGATGCCTCACGCTGTCAACCAATCACAAATCCTCAATGAGCAAGCATAGATTACTCAAGCAACCTCGTGTGGCAACAAGTGACAAGTGGCAAGAGATCTTAGGGTTACTCAAAGGGCAGGCCACTTGTGATCACATACAAATTGAGAAAACACAAAATTCATCTGGGAACAAGCTATTCGCAGTGCAAATTTTAGACTCCAAGAAACACAAAGGTCACTTTTGAGAAATAACCAAATTCCCAAGGGACTCGTGCTGTAGTGTGAAATCCAGAAGGTGGGAAAGAGAAGCATCCACAGTGACACTTGACACAAGATTACAATTCTTTTCATGGGAACCAATCATCAAGCCTGTAAGAGAACGCAAGGCTCACTTAAAACTTCACAGTGGGGTAATTTATGACACCTAGAAGCCTCTGCAACTCATTATCTAATCATTTTTGTTATTTCACCGTGAGGAACAATAGAGCTGGGAACTTTAATTGTGAACAGGTCTCTGAAACTGCATCACTTTCCACTAAAATTTGAGACCATTGTGTTGCCCATGTCGAGACCTTTCTAACGCAACCAACAGGGCTTGAAATGGAGTTGTATAAATCAAGTTATGGTCGAAAAACCAAACCTCGTAATTCTGAGTGGAATAACCAGCAGCCTTGTTCACTGTGGCTAAATTACAGGCCGTTGATGTGGAGATGCCCTTCAAATTGTGGACTCTATACTTTTAACAAATAGTGAGGATCTCGATTGTCCACAAGATGCAATCTCGTAGCGTCAAGGCCATGGAGTTCACAGGGCTCACAAAGAGATCTTTTATAACGCAGACCTGTGGAATTATAAATTCCACGTGGCTTGTTCACTTTGGTTTTATTAAAGTGGCCACGGGATGAACTTAGTTTTGTTATGAAAGGAGGCTTCTGTAGACGCATTAAAATATGCAATCTGTTTCAAATTGTGGTCGCATCCGCTTGTTACAAAGGTCACAAGCAATATTATAAAGTGAACTTAGACCCTAGGATATATGAAAGTGGCCATTTTAATCTTTGCAAGGGTTAGTGTGTGGCCTATTTAATCTAATCAAGACCTAAATGGGTCACAATGTGAATGGGACTTGGGATGAACTAGGACAACAAAATTGAACTGAGAGGTGAAAGAATTTAACTATGGCCAAGAGGACAAGATGGCCAATGAGGCAGGGGCATAAGAAACCACACCTCTAAGACCACAAATAAATGGTGAAAGTCACAGGGAACCTTATGATAGCAGCCAAAACACTTCTCAATCCTTGAAAGCTCTGCATATTTTAAACACAACAATCCCAAAGTGTCATGGGACAGTTTTGGGCTCCAACAACGTTCATGACAACTTACTATTTCTCGATCTATCAGCAACATTGTGCACTTCAACTATCTCACAACTACACTAATACCAGGTCCTTCTCAACTATCTCATTCAGGAGTTGTGCCTTGTTATTATGCTCGCCTCTCAACTAGCACCTTTCATTTCCAAAGTTACTCCACTTGACACACCAGTTAGAGTTCGATTGAGGAGTTATTATTCATCCTTCCACAGGGTCATCGACACCTCCCAACTGCAAACTACTACATGGCCTTCATATTCCAGGATACAGGTTAGTGGTATTAGACATCCCATTGGAACTGTTTCTAAGGGGCCCTACTTTGTAAAGTACATTCTTTTATTTTCATTTGTTCTATCATACATTACTAGCGGTTTTCTCATTGATTATGTTGCGCAAGTATTGCATCCACTTGTATCTTCATGTGGGAATCAAGAAAGCTGAAAATTGCATTCCCTAACTTAAATCTTTTCAAAAATTTGGTAAAGAAAAATTATCATATTGGGGCTATTGCTATCTATTGTATATTTGACATTGTTATCTTTTATTTGTAAGTAGCATTCGTAGTATATATTATACTTGGTTGGGACCTACACCTATGCAAACCCTATATCTGCATCCAGGTTTATCCAGTTTAATACATCACATAGAATTCCTTCCCAATCTCAATGAAAACCATCATTCGGCTTGTTTCGCTATCCCATCTTCCTAGCTCAATGCCTATGTTTAGGCTTACTTGATGGAGAAACAGATTTCTTGCACAATAAAAATAGTTAGTCCACAAAAAATTGAAACAAAAGATTTATCCAATGGTCCACTTTATCGAACATTGTCAACACCAAATGTGCATAAAACACTCACGGAAGCATTAACATTGTTCCCATTAATCATAGCACCTATCATGACATGGCTACAAAAAGCCTAAGTTACCAAGAAATGATAACAAAAATGGATATGGGAAACACAAATTTTCTAGGCATCTCTAGAAATGAAATGACAAGGAAACGTTCATACAAAAAATATTAAAAATATAGGGAAATAAATATAAACAAAAATACACATAATATCCATTTTTTGTAATAGAAGTCCATAATCCTATAAATGAGAATACAAGTAATATCCATAGTTTATAAATTATGATTTAAACATTCAAAAAACAATATAGATAGGGACAAGAACAGATTGTGATCTCTCTCTCCTTCAAGAGCAACTACATTTCACCAAAATCATTAAACAAAATCATTAAAACAATACGCAAGAGCAACAGGGCCACTCCCTCTAGCTACACTCTCTTGCTCTTGTGTAGAAATGGTCCATCTGTAGGTGGATTGGCAAGGTTAGGTTTACTCCCATGCTTGGTCATGAAGTCAAAACCTAAGGTTACAAAATTTGAACAATATATAAGGTAAATCAAAAGAAATAACACCGTTTGCTTTCACAAGGGTGGCCTAATATGCCGAATTGGCATGTGGTTTGGCCATGACCTAAATCAAAACTTTTATCTTTGCCTTTAGTAAAGCTAGATTGGCAAGGGTAGTTGCAGAAGCATCTATGTCGAGCTTCTTTAGCTGAATATCCCAAATTTTGGTCTTGTTGGGTGATAGGAAGCACAAATTAGATTACACACATTCCAATTCCTTTGCCTTCTTTACTGAGGGTTAGTTTAGCTTAGGATTAGGGTGTTATGGGTGGGGTTATTTAAGCTTAGGACTAGTCTTTTATTTTATATTGTATTTTTTTAAGGGACGTGAGTCTTCCGAAATCAATTGGGAAAAGGCTTGGAAACAGTCCAGAAGAGGAAAAACATAGTATTTTGGAGTCATTTCTCGGAACAGATCCACATTTCAGAAACAATTTTAGGGGAGAATCTTTCTATTTAATGCAAGAAACACAAGTAATACATTATTACATAGTATTTGATATGATAATAAAACATAGCCTGTACTTTTAATACTTACAAGTTTTGGCCAATATACCTCATTTTAGGTAAGCTTTCTATTAAAAAAAATATAAAGGCTTTAGAACAATTTATGAATTAGAGACTTCAAGCTTTTGCCATCCATAGTGTTAGGGCAAGACTTCCGGATTCACTCTTTACCCAATTTATTCAGCAGTCTTGCTCTAATTAATCAATTCTCAAAATAGTATAAGATAGTCAATTGGAAAGACAATTGAGCGATGGAAAAGCCACATTAAGATCACATATTTAGGGAGGATTCACTCTTGATTGGCATGCTCATACAGATTGTTTAAGATTCACGACTTTCAATTCTTATTACGATTTATTGAGATTAAAACAAGGGTAAAACATGAGCTTACATTGATTGAGGGTGCCCCTTTTCTCCTCTGACTCCAGATATCTTAAGCACCCTGGCAAGCTTCAAATCCGATGACTCGGGCCCTTTATCATCCACAAACATTTTGGAGACTGGCGCTTGTAAACTACACACATTAAGTGGCGAAATGCTCCCTAGTCATTTCAATGAATATTGACACAAGTCGTATCATCCTTAGTATGCTTGAGCAATGTTGTAATAAGGCATATGTCATTTACTTTTTGTATTTCTTTTGCTTTCAAGATACGAGAAGCTTAGGTCAATTTTTGGTGCAATAGTTGTGCATCGTCGATGTAATAAAACGTGCATGCCTCATAAGTCTATCCAGACGAGTCAAGCGAGGGCTTTCTTTTGGAAGCCTTATCCAAGACATCTAAGTTTTTGGGTGAGTGTTGCCATGCATTTTTTGTAAAAGCTCTCTCTCTATGAAGATTAGTTTGATAACCTAAAGCAGCTTGAAAGTTGCACAATGCTAGGAAGCTTGATGGTTTAATTCTACCTTGATAATCACTGCAACAGTCGATTCAAAGAGCTTTGGGTGTTTGATGTTCTTTTTCCCGCACCTCTTGAACATGATAATGCACACCCCTTCAAAAAATTGTGGGCAAAAGACTTGTTGCGCCAGAGGACAGAGTACAGAATTTAGTGTGGGGTGGGGGTAGAGCAAACGTATTACAATTTGGCAAGTATGGATGAGTGCAACATAAAACGTGAAGGAACCACAAGTGGAGGCATGGATTTATGTGACTCAAAAAGTGAAACTACAGGGCAAGGAAGTGCGCAAGGAGGGAAGCACGGTGCCCAAGTATGAAGATTGAAAAAAGTGTACATAGCAGGATGACATCACTCAAAAAATTCAAAATTTGAAATCATCATAGCGAACAGTTGTCATGCACTAGCATTTAATACAAAGATAGTAGCACTGAACGCTTGAGCGTGGGAAGCGGAAAGGCCATTACATGGGTGGCCAACACATTAAAAGCACATCTTGGGAAAAGCACCAAGGAGGATAAAAAGGGGCAAAGGCATGTTACTTCATAACTTTGTATTCAAAAGCCCTAAGCGACCCCAAGAGCCTAAGCGAAGCAAAGCGACAAAGATATTTGTGCATCTGAGACCAAGACAACTGAAAAACACCATTCAATAAGTAGAATCGAGATCTCCAGGGGTTTGCGATTCAAAATGCTTGATTTTGAGGCATTTGGGTAAAGTAAAAAGGAGGAATTCGACAAGTTGCGGGTTTTAGAGGCCGCCAACTACCATTGAAGCTTTGCGAAGCTCGGAACCAAGTCCAACAACACCACTTTCGATGTAAGGGCACAACAGCGAAAATTCAAGGATTTGGTCAAGTAGGGAAGCCGAGGGTGAACCTGAGGGGTTTCAAGTCAAGTATGAGACCAAAGGCTAAGTCATCAAGAGGGAAGAACTACATTCCAAGTGCATAGTTTGGAACACCCATAGTTGAAGAGGTAGAAATAGCACCACGCAACACGCGATCTGAAGGGCCATCAACCATTATCAGATAAGAAGTGGTGGTAGAAGCACCAAGCATGAAGACAAGAGAGATCTCTACCAATGCCAACAAGGCATAAGAGGTACAGCCAAGGAAAAGCATGCCCAAGGCTAGAGAAAGAAAGGATACCCCAGCTGCGCCACAAACGAGCGACAAGGCAAGCAATACCCTAATAGTGTAGAGTGCGGCGAAGAATGGTGGTCCATGGTAGATAAGTGCAAAGTGGAGTATAACCACCGCACTGCAAGAAACGAGGCCGACTTGTGGAATGACTACATGATCAGCACTGGAAAGAAGACCCCTGAAGGGAAACCCATTTTTTATGACTCTGTCAAGAGGCAACTAGAGAGCATTGGAGATTTCCAACTCTATGAGCTCCCATATTTTGGCAAGGCTGAAGAACTGGTGCGCTTTCTAATTTCACGCGTCCACGAAGATAGATTCTACTTTGTCAGATGAAGGATGAAGATTGCGACGACTCAAATCAACATGGCAGCTAGGTTGGCCCAATCAAGCAGAGATATTAAGGAGGCACTGGCAAACACCAAGGAGATCGAACATGTGGCTAGAGAACTCGAGTACAAAAAGGGAGGGTTTACTTTCCCCATTATCAACATAAAAGATAGGGCCACCAGGATCGCAACACAATTGGTGAGCACTAAGTTGGTTGATAAGGACGATGAGGAGATATTAACAAGAGCTTCCTCTACATCATGCACGAAATGGTGAACAAGACCATGTTCAATATCTCCAAGTTTTTAGCAAACTCGCGTGGAGAAGGCGCATAGGAGTGGGGGAAAGTTCAAAGTTCAAAGTCCTAATATTGTTGTTCTTTGATGAGATTGGCATACCTAAGAGGGCTCAAGGAGACCAATGGACATACGCCATGCATGATAAGTCCCCAACAGTCAAGTACCATTCATATACTTGCCACAGAACAATCACCCCCAAGTATAAGGCCAAGGTCAATCATTGGTTCATGTGCTTAAAGGAGGCCATAGGAGAAGAATGGCACGTACCAAGGATGTTGCCCAAATTGGTGAAGGGTTACACATAGTTCGCCATTATGCAGCACTACTCCGTGGCAAAAATCAAACTCGTCGACGACAACATGACCTCATGGCTAAAACTACCCTACAGGTTTACAGTGCAATACTTTGTTGATGCAATCAATCGCGTCAACAACTCAAAGAAAATAAGAATGGACATGCAAATGATCAATGTGAATATCCACACTCTACAAGCAACATATGTACACCCCACAGAGGTCACATTGAAGGAGGAGGATGAAGCAAATAGCAACGATTGTGTTGTCAGACCAATCCAAATTGTTACCATCAGAGGACACTCTCATAGGGTACTCTACCATCTGAAGCCCAAGAAGCAACTTGTTGGCACAAGAGCACAAGGGCGAGGAATAAACCTACATCCTAAGTTGAGCAGTTTTGCACGCCTCAATACCCTAGAAGGAGACTAAGAAGAAAGAAGAGGGAATTGGAGCCACCCTCTGCCACACAAGATGAGTCCGAGGAGACAAAATCGGACGACAAGTCCGAAAAGAAAAAGGAGATAGTGGAGTTGCATGCCTCCACCTCAAAGAAGAAGAAATCAAAGGAGGTACGACCTCCTTCCCTTGTGCAACAAATCTCAAAGGAAATGAGGTCCGAGGAGGAACCCGTAAAGAAAGAGAAGTCGAAGAAGAATAAATTGACAAGGAGAGAAAATTGCCAACTCCTGCACCATAAAGGCTGGAAGACACATGTCAGAGCCAGTGCCCCTAGAAAAGAAAAGGGCACGGCATGCGGAGCAAACAAAACCACCCTCTCTAAGGCCAGAACAACAACTGTGACTAGAAACCAGGCAGGAAGTGCCAAGGCCAAAGCAGCAAACATCACCTGAGCAAGGGCACGAAGTGACACCCCCCCATGAGAAAAGGGAAATAAGGAGCCAAATGTGGATGAAATAGCAAAAGATTTCCCCAAATCCAACAAAGGGGGCAAGAAGCAACAAGGGAAGGGTGCGTTGAACCAAAGCCACGCACGAAAGGCAGCCCTGAGATAGTACTGGCAAGCGTAGAAGATATGGAGGCAATGATGGATCTTGGGGCGGATGCAACCATGCACCATGCTGAGAATATGGACTCCACGGCAAAATTCCAGGACATGCAACCTGTGGATGAAGGGTGAGAGCAACTACAACCCGAGATATAAGAAGAACGAGGGAAGGAGGTAGAGGAAGAAACTATCTTAGTGGGAGATAACCCCCATCACGAAGGAAAAGACAAGGGAGAAGAAGCAGGAGGCACCATCTAGGCAAGAATCCAAAGAGGCATGAGGGAAGAAGAGTTGTACTTTTGGGAAACCATGAGGCCCAACCATACCTCACTAACAATACACAAGCAGGGGTCCTTTGCCCTAGATTACTACTCTGAAGAGGCCATTTTTTAGGTCCCCAAGTCAACAAAAATACACCCGACCAGAGAAGCCCGCTAGGGACCAGACTTGTTTATGGTCAACCCAAAGGCTATGAGTGGCACACAAGCTGAAAATGCACTAATAAAGTTGGCTACTGAGGTGACTAGACAAAACTTGATGAGCTCTAGGGCCTGTAGGGAGCAAAAGGAGACCATGACAGAGCTAGCTGAGGCCATTGAAGATGAGGAGGAAAAGCACTCAACAGAAAAAGCACTTGAGGAAGCCAAGAACAAGCAGGTCCAGGCAGAGAGCGTGCTTGCAGAATAAAAAGAAGGGCGCAAGAAGGTAGAACTCCAATTAGGCACTCTAAAGGTCAAGGCCATGAATCTCTATGACTGGATTCTGAAGACGCAGCCAAGTCTCCTAGATGCAATTGTCGTTGCCCAGGCCAATCCCGTAGAGACATTGGAGACCCTTTTTGAGGAGCTCCTAAAAAGAGGGACAAGCGCCACACACGCACAAGAACTAAAGGAAGCTTAGTTCAAGTTCACCAAGCAATTGCAAAATTGTGAAGAAGTGATGAAGAAGCTCTCGAAGAGCGCAATCATGGCGGAACATGTGTTTGTAAACTTCTCCAAGAAAATGACGATAATCAATGTGTATCTCTCTAAGGAGGAACAAAAAGCGGTAACCTCCCTAGTCCACCAAAATTAATAAAGAAGAGTGCACAAAGTTGCTGCAAGAAGTGGACGAGTAGGTCTGCACAATAGGTACCAAAAGGAAAGAGGTAGAACAACGCTTCTCGGAGCTCCAAATGAAGACCCTAGATGAGGAAAGCTTCCTCAAGGGAATTGTAAGGGAAGCTACATAGAAGTTGAACAAGTTAAAGCAGCAGGCAAAACCACTCCTAGATGAACCTCTAGTTTTAAAGGGACTAGGCGCTGAAACAGTAGCTATCACAAAGACCATTCAACTCGCACTCCACATATGGGCCAATTTTGAAGAACAATTGATGAAGGATGCCCCGGATTTCTTTGTTTCAACAACCTAGGGTTGCATTCTTTAAATTATTTGTCATCCTACATTTGATTCTTTAATTCTCTAGGTATAAACATTTTGGCTAAGCTTGATCGCACAAAAGGAAGGATGAGCAAGTTGCCCGAGGATAGACAACCGAGTTAGTGTGGGGTGATGTTGACCCCAAAATTCATCATAACTAAGTATTCATGTGCGCTCCAATACAGCTAAAGACCTGCTTATGGAAATGAGACGTGGCGTGCGTAGGACAAGCCATTGGAGACTCACAGGCCCAACAGAGGTTGCTAAGCACAATGCTAGCTGACAAAACCAGTCCACGTGCACAAACAACAAATCCACAGAACCAAGACACACAAGACCCCATGTACTCAGAAGCCACAGTGGAAATCACGGAATATAACGACAGAGTTATGACCGATGGCATGATTCTAACAAACAGCTAGGAAATGACGCCAAATGGCATGGTCGCTGACTTGGAGCCAAACACCGCATTAATTGCCAAATGGGTGGGAAAGGGCATTAATTGTTGATTGGTGGCAGGTGAATTGCCAAGTAACACCCGAAGCTATTCAAACACCTATAAAAAGTAGGGACCTAACAAGAACAAGGAGAGGGAGAATTGACAACGAAGTGTTGCTGAATTAGTATTAGAATGTTTAGGACATAAAGAGAGTCACTTAGATATTTGATGTTGTTAAGTGCCTAAGGGTATCTATTGTAACCATGTGTTGTTAAATTATAATAGACGTACTTGATTAAAGCTGCTATTATCCTGTTATGAGGATTCAATGGCTTCTTTGTACATAATAGTTTATGGTTATGGAGTGCATGTATATTATACTTGCTAGTATTGTTATGTTTATTATCATAAGTTTGTGCTCTAAGTATAGTCTGGATAGGGATAAGATGGATCGACATACTCCCTTGGATAAGCCCACTGCCAACTAACCCCAACCCAACTTGTTTATATCTCTATGCACCTTGGATGAGCACATGAGCCCAAACTCACGTGATGTGCCGATGCAGAAAGTGAGTAGGTTAAATGTTGGAGCGCAGGGAAGGACTAGCATGCTAGTAACCGCTAGACTAGCACAACAACACATATACAAAAAAGAATTCATCTATGCTCTTGATTACCAAGCTCACACAAATTGTTTAGGATTAATGCTTTTGAATTCTTATTAGCATTTATTATAATTAAAATAAAGGTAAGACATCTAGCGCATTTCAATCTCTTACTATGTTTAAGATTCATGCCTTTGAATTCTTATTAGCATTTATTGGGATTAAGATAAAGGTAAGACATGTAGCGCATTTAAATCCCTTACTAATGGTAATATGATTGGGAAATGAAAAAGCCATGGTGGGATCACATACATTAAAAGAATTCACTTGTGATCTCGATCGGCAAACTCACAAAAATTGTTTACAACTCATGACTTCCAATTCTTATTAAGTTCTATTGTAATTAAAACAAGTGTAAGATATGCAATGCATTTAAATCCCTTACCATCCCTTACTAAAAACCTTAATAAAGAAATATAATTTTTCATAAAAGCTTTTGATTGTCTCGTGTGAAATGGAATTTAATTCAGTTTATATATTATTGTCCCCTAGTAGTATATTTACCAAGCCCAGAAATCTGGATCCATTCAGGAGGGGGGAAATCCAATAAATCTTATAACAGTTTGGAAAATCAGGTCCAATATATATACATACGAGCATAATTTTATAAACATGCAAAATAGAAAAATAAACTGAAAAAATTTAATACGTAATATAATATATTTATTATTATATAATATATAAGATTGTTGGGTGTCTTTTTTTTGCAGAAAACTATAAAAAAATAAAAAATAAAAAAGACAGAGTAGCCCTGGGCCAAACTTATCCGAGTTGTCCTAAAAATCCGGATCCACCCAAATTTGATAAATATGCCTAGTAGACAAGAATAGCCAATGGTGTTAATTTTCATGCACCAACGAGCATTCAAACCTAGGACCACCCACTTGCATATTGAAGTACCCTACCATTGAACTACTAGCCCCTTTCTAGTACAATATAAAATAGATGAAAGCAATGTGCATATCTAGTTCGCCTGGCTAGACTAATTGGTAGGAATTGTCGAGGAGGCTGTGGGGAAGTTTGTTGATGAAGGAGGCTAAGGGGGAGGGCCTTGACCAGGTAAGCAAAGCAGAGCTCTTAAGAACTCAACCAATCGGATTAGTAAAACTATGGTAATCACCCAAACCTAATAGATGAATAGATTGGCAAATGTGGTAATCATATGAATGTGGAATGGACAGATCGACTTGGCGCCAGGGAAATGTTTTGGGTTCAATCTTACATTGCCTTAAACTTCCATGCTTGCCTTAGTTGAGGTAGTCAGTGGTACTCCTCAGGTTTCGATGTATAAAGCCATTTAGTATAATAAAAAGGTGTTAAAGGACCCCAAATAAGAGTGAAAAAATGGAAGTGCATCTCCAATAGGGTCAAAGATAAGAAGAGACATTAAAATCAGCTACAGACTAAAACAATTTATATGCTCACAACAATACAAAGCATCATTGAAGAAGTAACAAATTGTTCAAAGACAAGTTGAGGGAGGTTAAATTTGAGTTCAAGTATCCATGGTTGCCTATTTATGAAGGTTGATTCTCCTATTGATAATTTTGATATTAGGCTCCGATGCAGTCATTGTTAGGTAGCCAAATGAATAACCACCTCTAGTCACGCAACCTAGAAGTTTAACACTCAACAAATGAAGATACACATAGTCCTTGTGAAGAAGGAAACAAAAATGAACATTATCCTTACTTTCTTCAATGGAGAATTACAAAACACTCCACAACACACTTCCCGCTTTATTCAGACTAAAAATATACAGTGTTACAATAGCATTCCAGTCATGGACAGTTCAATTTTACAATTCCTTATTCAGACCTATGGACTCCCAGCAAGTCTCTACTTCGACAACCTCTAATGGCTTCTCTCTGAGTAAATGTGCCACTCTCCAATATCTAGTTGTTGAACCAATCCCTACACAACCGAACGCCCTTCCAAGGGTGAGTTTGTCTCATTGTAAAGATATCCTTCGAGAACCGTTATAGAAGTCCAAATGTTTAAACTTCCCACGTGTGGCGCTTCATCTCTTCTTTGTGACTATTCATCTTCCAGCCATTACACATTTAGATTGTCAATGCACAGGTGTCCAAGTTGGTGCACGCATGAGCCAAAGTACGAGTGCATCATAGGATGATGCGTAGTTTGACCAAGTTTGCATGAGTGTTAAAATTGGAACTTTGTGCAGAACAAAGTTGTGTAATTTGGGTGACCTTGCTCGTGAATTGATCCTCTAACCATTTCCTCCCTCTCAGTGAAGATTTGATATTCATGTTTCTAATCACTTCTCTTCTAGGCGGGAATTGCGAATTTAGATAGATGCGCGAAGTTGCACAGAACTTGCACATCTTCACAGATAAAAGAAACTGTAATGGGAGTATGTGTGATTGCATGCGATGAATACCTTTTTACAGAGACAATGTGCATTAACAAACACTTAGGCACAAACTCAACTTCATTGGTTAACAATTAGGACCCTTGTGCCATGTGCAATACCAAGCTTGAAGTTGTGCATAACTATGCATACTTAGCAAACACAACAATGCTTGCATGGAAATGAGCAGATAGGTTCAAGATAGATGACTCAAAACATTGTGCAAAACTTTATAGGCTGCACAAAACTACTCAAACTCCATCAGAAGTGTATTTTGCACAAATGCATGCATGAAATCAAAAAACCTTGGAATCTTAAATGCTACTTATTGCACTTATGTTTTTGGTTGATGCAAGATTGATTGTTGACCCAGATGTTCCTTCATACTACACCCCAAGTGAAATGTACCATGAGCTCCTACTCATGAACATTTCATGAGCTCTTCTATTGATTTCCCATGTTTAGGAATCTTGGATGCATTCATACAAGTTGCATCTTCAGCTACTCTATTATTCCACTTTACCAAGCATTCTTTGTACCTATTCCCTCTTGTCTTCTTGTTGATCCTAGAGTTCATCACCATCTCAATCTCCTCTCTTACCTTCTCAAGTATTTGTTGTCTCCAATCCGGAATTGAAGAATCAAGTTCTGCACCTTCATCACCAACTTGTTAGTCATGATAATGATACAAATTTCATATGGTGAACATAGGCGAGATTTGTATCCCATTCGCTAGCTCTATCTCATATGCATTTGCAACAAATTTCCTCGAAACCTTACACAACCCAATCTTCTTCCACTTGAGCTTATCATACGTACCATTCTTTCCTCGAATGAGCCAAAACTAGCTCACCAACTTGAAATTTTTGTTCTCTCCTTTTGAGATTAGTGTATCGCTTGTATCTCAAAGTACTTTTTTCTAGCTTCTCCTTCACTTGTTGATTTATCTCTTGCATGTACTCAGCAAAATATTTTGCTACAACACTTCTTTTGCTCAGATCAGTAGTGCCCTCTCTACAACACCTCTAGGACTGCAACCATAGACAATCTAAAATGAGCTCTTGGTTGTACTTTTGTTAATTGAGTTGTTGTAAACAAACTCAACCTACGCGATAAAAATATCCCATTGATTGGGCTTGAGCATCTCAACAAGTTTCCAAGGCTTCTATTTACTACCTTTGTTTGACCATCTATATGCAGGTGATAGGCTGAACTGAAACTCAACCATGTGCCTAACTTCCTCCAAAAATTACAACAAACTTGGTATCTTTATCTGGAAAAATGCTTTTAGGCAATCCATGCAATCTTACAGTTTCCTTAAAAAACAAATTTGCATATTTATGGCATCGTGTCGTTTTACATGGAATGAAGTATGCCATTTTAGAAAATATATCAACAACAATGAAGATAGAATCATTACCTTGTTGAATTCTTGGCAGCAAAGAATGAAATCCATACATCTTCCCACGGTATTTCTAGAAACGGTAATCATTGATACAAACCTATAATCTGACTTTTGCCTTTAGCATGCTGGAAAATTCTACATCTATGCATGAATTTATTCACATCCCCACTCATTTGTGGCCAATAATAAGTCTCCCTCAATTGCCTCAATGTTTTATCCACACCAAAATGTCTAGCTAATCCTCCACTATGCTTTTCTTTGATCAGTTTCTCCTTCATTGAAATTGAGGAACAACAAACCATCCTGTAACAAATATTCCAGCCATGGAGTTCTATCCATGCCGATTGGATTCTTGCATGCTCCCAAAGCATCTCTGAAATTCAAATCCTCCTCATACAAATCCCTGATAGAATCAAATCATTACTTTTATCTTCGTCTCATTCAACAATAGGCAGCTACTACTCAAGGCATATGCAACTTTGTTTGACTTGTCACTTCTAAACTTCAACACAAATGAATAAATTTGCAGAAATTCAACCCACTTCATATGCTTTTGAATTAACTTATCTTGGTTGTTTATGAATTGCAGTGCTTGATGATCTATGTACAACACAAACTCCTTGGGTAACAAGTAATACCTCCACTTCTTGAGAGCTTCCACTATGATGTAAAACTCTCAATCATAAATTGAATATTTTCACTTCATTCAATTTCTCACTAAAGTAAGTAGTGGGCTTACATTATTGACTAAGAACTGCTCCTATTGTTGTTCCACTAGTTTCTCTATCACCTTCTTCTTCAAACTATGAACATTGTTTTCAGTTGCGATTGTCCAAACGAACTCTTTTTTATCACCTTTCATTGTTTTTGTGATAGGTGGACATGTCCCACTGAAGTTTCTAATGAACTTCCTATAAATGCCTTCCAAACCATGGAAACTTCTTGCTTCAAAGATGCTTCCCAATGACAGCCACTCAACAGTGGCTTTTTCCTTTTCTAGATCCATCTTCAATCCATCATGTGAATTCACAAAACCCAAGAAGACCAATTCCTCTTTCATGAAACTGCATTTCTTCAGGTTGACCAGCAACATTTCCTCCTTCAAACTCTATAACAATTGCTTCAAGTGCATCAAGTGTTCTTTTGTTCTACTAAAAATCATAATGTCATTCAAATATACAATGACAAACTTACTAGGAAATGGTTTCAGCGTTTCATTCATGAGTCTTGTGAATGTGCTTGGTGCATTAACCAATTCAAATGGCATAACGAACCACTCATATAGCCCTTCCTTTGTTTTGAAAGGTGTAGTCCATTCATCACCTTCTTTGATCTGAATTTGGTGATATCCACTCTTCAAAATCTTTGTAAAGTGTCTTACTCCATTAAAGCAAACCATCAATTCATCTATTCAAGGCAATGGAAACATGTACTTGATTGTTATCTCGTTGATGGCTCAAGAATCAATACACATTTGCAATTCTCCACCTTTCTTTGGTGTTAATATTGTTGGAACTATGCATGGGCTCAAGCTTTCCCTTGTCTTCGTTTACTCTAACAGCTCATGCTACTTGTCTCCTTACCTCCTCATTCTCCATAGGTGTCAACCTATATGTTGCCTTGTTGAATAGACTAGAGCCATGTAATGATTGATGCTTCTCACTTGTGGCAATCCTTTCAGAAGATCATTGAAAAGGATATCCTCGTATTGAACCAACAATTCCTTCACTTCTCTAAGCGAATCACATTCCCTGCCTATTGTCCCAACTCACATTTGCTTGGGAATGAAAGCAAAACATGCTTTCCCTTGCTTTACCTCTTTCAATAACTGCTTTCATGAAACAAACAAAAATTTTGGACTACAGTCTACTTCTTCCCCTTTGTCCTTCAATGGACTCAAAGTATACTTCCTACCATCGTTCACAAGAGTGTAGGTATTCATCCTACTATCGTGTGTAGGCTTTCTATCAAACTACCAAGGCCTTCCCAACAACACATGACAAACATCTATAGGAATGATATCACACAAAACTTCATCTTTATATGACCCAATCTAAACGTTAAACAAACATTGCTCGTTCGCTAAAATACCATGCCCTTTCAACAACCAAGACACCTTATATGGAGTTGGGTCCATGATTATTTTCAAACCATGTTTTTCTACCATCTCATTTGACACAAGATTATCAGTGCTACCACTACCAACAATAACTTTGCAGCACTTACCTCCATATTTGCATATGGTTTGGAAAAGATCTTTCTTTGAACTAGTTCATCCTCTTCCTTAGCTAGTTTTAGCAACACTCTCTTCATCATGAGAGATTCCCCATGTTCTAATTCTTTTGTATGTTTGGATGATGCAATATTTTCTTCATCTGTTGTAATGTCCCCGAATGGGGCAATTCAACCAAAAAGAGATTTTCTCTAAAATCCACAATCTTTTAAATCGAAAATTTAAAAAATCAACAAACCCTAGCTGCTATAATTACACCACCAAACTGAAAATTTACTCCAATTTACCTTGAAATAAATACCTTGTGAATTTGGCCACCATTGGCTCTTACCGCAATGAAGAAAGGGCCTGATATAAATGTTTCAATCCTCCAAACCCTAGTGCCACACTTGACTGATTTGATGTCCTTTCCCACTCTAATCCCTCCTCAAGCTTTCACAAATTGTCGACAAAATCATACAAAAATCACAGCAGTCATATCGTCCATGAATCATCAATGGTTAGGGTTGCAAAGTGATCAAACCCTAGTCCAATCCAATCGCCAATATTCAAAAAATTACGACAATAATTAAATCAGAATTTATGCCTTGAATTCACCCCTAATGACGTCAAAACCCTGGAAATAATATGCCAAAAAATACACAAATAATTATGATATTATTTGTTCCACGTTTAGGGCCTATCTTGACCCTCAAAAAGATCACCGAAACCCTTGCAAATTTGCCCTCAACAAATATCATTTCCTACAAACAGCTGAAACTTTTTAAATTCATAACTCCCTCAATCTTTGAAATTATGATGCAACTAAAAACTCAAACTGATCACAAAATTAATGACTATCAAATAAAAATAATTTCAAAATTTTCTTTCCATGGAAAGGTCACCAAACTTGCTCTCAAATTCTGAAAACCCTAGTTTTCAAAATTTACCTCTTCAAACATCAAACCCTCAATCCCAATCAAGTCGCCACACTTGAAAAAATTTATACAAAAAAATATTAGCAATTAAACTTGACCAATTGGACATCAAATTGTCCACAAAACCCTCTCAAGAGGCTCACAAAGCAAATCGCCCCACTCTAAGGCAAGTAACAAATCCACCTTAGCAATAGGTGGCGTCAAAAGACACATTTTGTAGAATAATCAGCTCCAAATCCGCAAACACTTATTGGGCATGCATCCCAATATCTTCTTCAAGCATGAAGAAATAATATCAATTTTCAGCATATCCTCAATTGTGGTCTTCACCTTGTATTTGTACCTTCCAAAAAGGGTCGAACCACCTGGGGAGGTAAAATACCTCATAACCCTCTCTTGCCAACTTTTAGGATATCTTTTCCTTTTCTTTGCTTTAGCTCCCAAGATGACATTCATTTTAATTTCATTTTAGGCCTTTTTAAATTAAGTAAATAACTTGCTTCAATAAATTAGTAATTAAAATTACTTTTTGGAAATTTAAATAATTATTTTATATTAGATCTTTGACTCAATAATTAATTAAATTGCTCTAATAATTGAAGTGATAAAAATCATTTTTCAAACAATTTATTAATTATAAAACCCCTTAGGATAATCATTAAAATTACCTTAATTTTACAAATGGTTAAAACCACTTTTCCGGTAATTCAAATAATTATCCAAAATAGTTCTATTTTAATAATTAATTAAATTGTTTTATATTTTCGAATGATTAAAATCACTATTTGAGCAATTTTATTAATTACTAGAATTATATGAAAAGGGGACATTACACTCCTCCCTTCTCAAATTTGTTTGCCCTTATGCAAATGCAAGCTCATATGCCCAATTACCATGTCCAAGCGGTAAAACCTGTTGTAGTGCTCAACAAGCCTTGCTCCTGTACCTGTTAAGTAGAATAACTTTTGCCAAGAAGCATAGTGTGTCATACCCCAAATGAATAAAGAATGTCATACCATCTTGTCAATATGTCTCACAATGCAACCAAAATCTGTCCTTGCTTCCCAAGAAGTGGTAGCCCTCAATGGAGCCATGAACCTACTATACCTATACTTTGGGCCTACCCCCAATCATCAATAGGATCCTCATGGCCTTCCCAAGGCTCAAAAGACTCCCCATCTTCCACTCCTCTCAATACTGAATGGAAGGTAAGCAAACTCCTTCTCCTTATACCTTCCAAATGGGTGAGATGTGACCCAAAGTGGTTATGCAAGTCACAAGTGAACCAAACCACCTTGTTGCCCTGGATGCAAATTTTCCCCATGTTTTGGTCCATGTCCTACAAAATATGCAAAGAGAAATCAGAATTGTACCTTACAGGTGGAGAGGCCCCCAAGACGTATCTCTCACCATATAAGGACATCCAAGTTTGAAGCACACTCCCAACAAGAGGCTGCCCCTTATTACTCACCTTAGATATGCATAGGATCCTCTCCACACTTATCAATAGCTCCCAAAAATATCCATAAGGAGGCTGTACCCTACCAGTGTGAAAGCTCCTTATGTTACCTTCTCAAAGTGCCAACAAAAACATGTTTCCTAAATCTTGCAAAATTTGGACTGTATTAATCAAATCAATATTTCCTTCATGATGACATGGCTATTTATGCAAATAAATCATTGATTTTCATGTAGACAAACATTGAAATAGATGTTCTCATACCTTTCTTGTTCCAAGGGCTGATATATGTCATAAAATTCTGAATTTCCCTCTTCCATACATGGTTGTGTTTGTTCCTTGAAGTCTGATTTTTATGAGCAATAAATTTCAAGACTTATACGCACCTTCCTCCTACCTATTAGTTGCTGAAAAATGCTCAAAAAATTCATGTGTTGCCTTCCAAAAAGCTGTTGCGTTTGCATACAGAAATCTGATTTTTGAGACAAATTTGAATCAGCATGTGCAGACAAACCTTTCTCCCTTACCCTTGGCTGCCATATGAATGATACATTGCCCTAGTGTAGATTAGAGACCATGAATATAACAAAATGATTTAAGAATGTTCCTAAAAGAAAGGATACCATTTTTTCTTTAAAAAAATACATTGTCAATAGCTGCTCATAAACTTGGGCCTTTTCTAAAGCCAAGAGAGGTGTCAAACCTTTACCCATACTTCCAAAGTTATTCATAAACCTTGGTGTAGGTGGCTGCCCATAGCAAATTAGGTACTGCCCTTGCAATTCAAGTGTTTTATCCTCCTCTTCTATCCATGTAACATAAAAATCAGATTCATGCATACTTAGCAATTTCATGATAGGGCATTTTCCTTTTGGACTCATTGGCTGCCTATGCTTTGAAATTACAACCCCTTCATCACTCCATCCAACTTCCTTCTTTATTTCAAGCTCGTTGTTTTCACCCTTTGTGACTTCATTGTCATGCACACAATTATCAGAAAATAAATAGACATCTTCAACCAATAAAAGATCTTTACCTTGTGCATCTTTTAGTTCATACTTATTGATTGCCTCTTCTTTTTTATCATCCACCTGCACCCCTATGGGCTCCCCATCAAATTCTGATTTATTTATTTCATTGACCCTTTCATAGGAGTCCTCATAAAGGGTTGTCCCTTCATTCTTTTCCTCCAACTCTCCATGTATTTCGGTCCTCTCTTCCTCTACATGCTCCTCTATCAAATAAAGCTTCAATTTTCCCTCGCAATTAATTGCAATATTTTCAAACAACATGTGCAATTGAAAAAAAAATCTTTTCTAGCCTCAAACTTGTCAATAAGATAGATAATAATGGCTTGAAAAGATCATCACTCTCATTGAGTATCAAGGTCACAATTTTTTGCATAGAAGCTACAACATTTTTGGTAGGATTCTTACAAGCAATTGCAAGAAAATGTTGAAACATCTTCACAATAAATTCATCACACTCCATATCTAACATCAAAATACATGACCTGGTTGAAGCCATAGTTTTTAGGATGTTGACCCTTCTAGCCAAGGAGTGTCATTTGTCCTCTTTGAGACCTTGGAAGCTCTCCACAATCAACAAAAATATTTTTTTCATGATTTTATCACTGTAGGGAACTTCGAGAACCATTAGTCTTAAAACCTCATTAATAGAAATAGTTACCAAGAGCCTTACCGCCTTATCTGTATCTCTCAATAATTCATGTTAAACCAAGTTCTTGAGGGCTGTACTGCCCATTTCATGGACTCATATTGTGATTGACTCACCTTGGATAACCTCCTTTCTACTTCTTTCAAGGTGTTGATTACACTTTCCACCGGTTGACATAGGTTCCCTAGCTTTCTTCCTGCATTGTAGAGCCTTTCTTTCTACATTTTTTTCATGGCTTCATCCTCTTTTATGATAACACAAAAACCCTTTACTTGTTTGTATCCAAATTAATACCAAACCTCACAGGTGGACAAGATCAGTGCTTTGATATCATTGTAATATCCCCGAATGAGACGATTCAACCATAAATTCACAATTTTTTGAATTCTGAAATTAGAAAAATCAGCAAACCCTAGCTGCTATAGTTGCACCTTTAAACTGAAAATTAACTCCAATTTACCTTAAAATGAATAACAAATAAATATTTTGTACATTCGACCACCATTGGCTCTTACCACAATG
This sequence comes from Torreya grandis, assembly GCA_037957365.1. NCBI lineage: Eukaryota > Viridiplantae > Streptophyta > Pinopsida > Cupressales > Taxaceae > Torreya > Torreya grandis. The sequence continues at coordinate 1,087,727 of JARHVA010002441.1, forward strand.
AAGAAAGGCCCTGAAATAAATGTTTCAATCCTCCAAACCCTAGCGCCACACTTAGCTGAATTTATGTCCTTTCTCACTCTAATCCATCCTCAAGCTTTCACAAATTGTAGACAAAATCATACACAAATCACAGCAATCATATTATCCATGAATCAACGGTTCGGGTTCCAAAGTGATCAAACCCTAGTCCAATTCAATCGCTAATATTTAGGAAATTACTGCAATAATTAAATCAGAATTTATGCCTTGAATTCACCCTCAAATGATGTCAAAACCCTGAAAATAATATGCCAAAAAATACACAAATAATTATGATATTATTTGTTTCACGTTTAGGGCCTATCTTGACCCTCAAAAAGGTCATTGAAACACTTGCAAATCTGCGCTCAACAAATATTATTTCTTATGAACAGCGGAAACTTCTAAAATTCATAACTCCCTCAATATTTGGAATTATGATGCAAATAAGAGCTCAAACTTATCACAAAATTAATGACTATTGAATAAAAATAATTTCAAAATTTTCCTTCCATGGTAAAGTCACCAAAAAAATTTCTAAAATTCTGAAAACCCTAGTTTTCAAAATTTATCTCTTCAAACATCAAACTCTCAATCCCAATCAAATCGCCACATTTGGGAAAATTCACACAATGAATATTAGCAATTAAACTTGAGCAATTGGACATCAAATTGTCCATAAAACCCTCTCAACAGGGTCACAAAGCAATCACCCCACTCTAGGGCAAGTAACAAATCCGTCTTAACAATAGGTGGCGTCAAAAGACACCTTTTGTAGAATAATCAGCTCCAAATCTACGAACACTTATTAAACATGCAACCCAATATCTTCTTCAAGCATGAAAAACAATATCAATTTTCAACATATCCTCAATTGTGATCTTCACCTTGTATTTGTACCTTCCAAAGGGGGCGAACCACCATGGAGAGGTAAAATACCTCATAACCCTCTCTTGCCAACTTTTAGGATATCTTTTCCTTTTCTTTGCTTTAGCTCCCAAGCCAACATTCCTTTTAATTTCACTTTAAGTCTTTTTGAATTAATTAAATAACTTGCCTCAATAAATTAGTAATTAAAATCACTTTTTGGCAAATTAAATAATTATTTTATATTAGGTCCTTGCTTCAATAATTAATTAAATTGTTCTAATAATTGAAGTGATAAAAATCACTTTTCAAGCAATTTGATTAATTATAAAACCCCTTAGGATAATCATTAAAATTACCTTAATTTTCCAAATAGTGAAAACCACTTTTCCGGTAATTCGAATAATTATCCAAGATAGTTCTATTTTGATAATTAATTAAATTGTCTTATATTTTCGAATGATTAAAATCACTATCAGACAATTTTATTAATTACTAAAATTATATGAAAAGGGGACATTACATCTGTTTGTGCAATGTGATTGATTGCTTCATATCTTCTATTGTTGTTTTAAAATACCTTAGAGCATTCAAAAGCTCTATGCCCAACATCTCCACACTCAAAGCATTTGCCCATGAATCCTCTACCTCTTCTTCTACCAAAGCATCATCTTCCTCTAGAAGAATACCCTCTTCCTCTTTGCAACTAATTATGATTTTGTGAAGGGCTTGCTTCACCTTCATGAGTATGGTATCCTCTTCCATTGTTTTCTGGTCCTCTTCCCCTTGAGAACTTTTCTCTTCCTCTTGTATTTTGTTGCCTTCTAGACAACCTCTCTTAAATGTTCAAAGTAAATTGACATGTTTATTCTACAGAATGCAATCTTATCACTCCAAACTCATCCTATACGGAAATATGAAGACCAATCACATACCTTGAGATCTTCTCGTAATCATCTTCAACATGACCAACTCGAATGGTGAGCTTATGAAACTCCTCTATGTAGTCTTTCACGTTCATCTCTTTTTGCCTCAAATTCTGCAATTTCTTGAACAAACTCAACTAATAATCAGACGATAGAGAATTAGCCTAAAGTTTTGCAACCATTCTATCCCGATACTGGATTCGATCTTTGTTTATTCTACCTATTTTCGTCTACACATGATCTCTCCATAAGGAAGCATGTCCTTTCAGCTTTGTACAAGCAAACTTGCCTCTCTTGCGATCCTCTATATGTTCATAATGAAAATATTTCTTAAGTCAATGATCCTCTATATGTTCATAATGAGTTCTTCAAGACATAATCTACCAGAATAGCTAGGGTTGCCCAACCTTGGCTTGCTTCACCTTTTTGCAATGGCTCTCAAAAATCTATCTTCTTGTTCATCTACCAGCTCTTCCACATAAACCTCAGGGGCTTCATTCTCTTCACCATCACATCTTTAGCAACTCCTCTAAGCTGGACAGTTTCCACAGCCTCCAAACAAGGTTGGATTTCTCATATCATCTCTACCAAGTCTTGAATTCTTGGTGCTCTTCCCACTCTTCTATTGGGAGCTCCTCTATGTGCCATACCTTCTCAACAATACAGTTTCACAACCTGCAACAGACTCTCTATAGAGTCTCGCACACTCATACCAACAAAGCAAAACCTTGATCTTATACCAATTAATGCAGTCATGGTTAGAGAGCCAAATGAACAGCAACCTTCAACATACTCATCTCGAACAAACTCATCTTCGTTGTTGGATAATAGAGACCCTTGTGTTGTGCACAATGCCAAGCTTGAAGTTGTGCAAAACTATGCATACTTAGCAAACACTACAGGGCCTATGTAGAACTGAGTAGATAGGTTCAACGTTGTGCCAAACTGAGCAGATGACTCAGAATGTTATGCAAAACTTTATAGACTACCTAGAAGGCTGTACGAAACTCCTCAAGACTCCATCAGAAGTATATTGATCCACAAAAGCACATGTAATCAAAGAACTTTAAAATCTTGAACACTACTTATTGCACTTGTGTTTTTGGTTAGTGCAAGAGCACTTGTGGACCCGGATGCTAATGCATCAGTTTCCATGTTTTCTCTATTCTTGCCCCTTCAAAAAAGTAAGCATAGAGTTTTGAGCACAGAACATTTTAAGAAATGAGAATTTTTAACAAGTATCTTATTCTAGGTGAATCTTTTAGATCAAAAAATAGTAAATATATGTATTATAGGCAATTTTGAAGGAAAAACATAGAATTTACTAATATTACAAATATATTTTAGTGAATTTAACAAATTTATGTACTGTGGAAAAACCCTCTCTCTAAATTTATGTACATTTGATTAGAAAATTTGGCAATTTTTTTTTTCACAAATTTTCTCATTGAGAAATCTAATAGTTGAAAAAAATTTCAAAATGTATAGAATTGGCACCATAAAAAAAAAAGTCTCGAAAACATACCTGGTTCCAAGAAACGCTCCATAGAAACATATCATTAAAAAAAATTATAGAAGCATTTCTATCTTAACCTAAAATGTGTTTCACTAACCTTGAACGAAAATGTTAAAAACTTACCTTAGAAGTCAACTTGTAGTCTCCCTTACTCTGCCACAGACCCTAGCGAAAATACGATCAGAAGCAGAAATATGGCGAAGAGCATCGAGCATGAGAGCCATGGCTAAATCTGCCACATCGTCAGTCAACACACTATGAGTATTGACCACCGCAATTTTGTGTTCCCTGCACTTACCCAAATCTATCTTGTCCAATCCAACACTAGATGTAGTCACAATCTGCAAACAAGGAAGCGCATCGATGAGCTCTGCATCTATCCTGTTATGCACACTACATACCACGCCTCAGATAAATTGCGCATGCTCCGCCAAAAATTCCTTTGGGTTTTCAGCCTCATAGAGCTTATAGGTTGTAAATTTGCAGTCCAGAGATTCGATCAAACCTAGGTTTAGAGAGTATGGCATTAAAACCCCCCTGCTTTACCTGTTCTGCAAAAAATTTAATCTGTATTTGCTAATTCCTCTACCATTAAGGGGCAGTGGAATAAATGATGCCTTTACAAGGATTTGAGTACAGATACCTTTTGCTGTCATCACAACATTGTATTGCATTATAGGGAATATATTTGTGTTTTAAAAAGGATAAATGTGGCTACTGGTCTTTGTTTATTCAATGAGAGGCAATTGTTGGTGAGCCATTGCCAATTAACATGGACCCATCTTGAATTTATTTAAAACTAAGGCCAAATCCTGCCTAAGATCATGGATTTGAGTAAATGAGAGGAAAAGGATACAAGTGGGAAATGAAGATGCTTTATAAGTTATTAATTTCAATACTTATGGCAATGTTGCTTGTATGGTAATTGGATCTTTTTCCAAGTAGAACCCAAATCCTGCAAGTTTGTGGATTTGAGAAAATGAGAAGAAAAGATTACATGCAGGGAATGACCGAAATCTTGTTGAAGTTTGTGGAAATGAGAAAATGAGAAGAAAAAATTATATGTAGGAAATGAAGATGATCTACGTGTCATTAATTTTGATGTTTATGATAATGTTGTTTCTTATTATATTTATTATAAAAATAAAAAATAGTATTAAAATTAGAAATAAAATGTGCCACTCTCCAATATCTAGTTGTTGAACCGATCTCTACACAACCGAACCCCCTTCCAAGGTTGAGTTTGTCTCATTGTAAAGAAATTCTTCAAGAACTGTTATAGAAGTCCAAATGTTTAAACTTCCCATGTGTGGCGCTTCATCTCTTCTTTGTGACTATTCATCTTCTGGCCATTACACATTCAGACTGTCAATGTGCAGGTGTCCAAGTTGGTGCACACATGAGCCAAAGTACGAGTGCATCGTAAGATGATGTGTAATTTGACCAAGTTTGCACGAGTGTTCAAATTGAAACTTTGCGTAGAACAAAGTTATGTGCAATCTAGGTGACCTTGCTCGTGAGTTGATCCTCTAACCATTTCCTCCCTCTGAGTGAAGATTCAATATTCATGTTTCCAGTCATTTCTCTTCTAGGTGGGAATTGTGAATTTAGATATATGTGCGAAATTGCGCAGAATTTGCATACCTTCACTGATAAAACAACCTGTACCGGGAGTATGTGTGATTGCACGAGATGAATACCTTTTCACAAAGACAATGTGCATGAACACTTAGGCACAAACTCATCTTCATTGCTTAACAATTAGGACCCTTGTGTTGTGCGCAAAGCCAATCTTGAAGTTGCACATAACTACACATACTTAGCAAACACAACAAGGCTTGCATGGAAATGAGCAGATACGTTCAAGGCTATGTAGAACTTCATAGATGACTCAAAACATTGTGCAACACTTTATAGGCTGCACAAAACTACTCAAACTCCATCAGAAGTGTATTTTGCACAAATGCACGCATGAAATCAAAAAACTTTGGAATCTTGAACGCTACTTATTACACTTATGTTTTTGGTTGATGCAAGATTGATTGTCGACCCAGATGCTCCTTCATAATACACACCAAGTAGGTGAAATGTACCATGAGCTCCTACTCATGAACATTTCGTGAGCTCTTCTATTGATTTCCCATGTTTAGGAATCTTGGATGCATTCATACAAGTTGCATCTTCAACTACTCTATTATTCCACTTTACCAACATTCTTTGTACATATTCCCTCTGGTCTTCTTGTTGATCCTAGAGTTCATCACCATCTCAATCTCCTCTCTTACCTTCTCAAGTATTTGTTGTCTCCAATCCAGAATTGAAGAATCGGGCTTTGCACCTTCATCACCAACTTGTTAGTCATGATAATGCTACAAATTTGCTATGTTGAATATAGGCAAGATATGTATCCCATTCGGTAGCTCTATCTCATATGCATTTGCAACAAATTTCCTTGCAACCTTACAAAACCCTTCTTCCACTAGAGCTTATCATATGTACCATTCTTTCCTCGAATGAGCCAAAACTAGCTCACCAACTTGAAATTTTTGTTCTCTCCTTTTGATATTAGTGTATTGCTTGCATCTCAAAGTACTTTTTTCTAACTTCTCCTTCACTTGTTGATTTATCTCTTGCATGTACTCAACAAAATCTCCTGCTACAACACTTCTTTTGCTCAGATCAGTAGTGCCCTCACTACAACACCTCTTGGACTGCAACCATAGACAATGTGAAATGAGCTCTTGGTTGTACTTTTGTTAATTGAGTTGTTGGAAACAAACTCAACCTACGCGATAAACATATCCCACTAATTGGGCTTGAGCATCTCAACAAGTTTCCAAGGCTTCTATCTACTACCTTTGTTTGACCATATGTATGTGGGTGATATGCTGAACTGAAACTCAACTGTGTGCCTAACTTCCTCCAAAAATTACAACAAACTTGGTATCTTTATCTGGAACAATGCTTTTCGGCAATCCATGCAATCTTACAATTTCCTTCAAAAACAAATTTGCAATATTTGTGACATCATGTCGTTTTACATGGAATAAAGTATGCCATTTTAGAAAATATATCAACAACAACGAAGATAGAGTCATTATTTTGTTGAGTTCTTGGCAGCAAAGAATGAAATCCATGCATCTTCCCATGGTATTTCTAGAAACAGTAATAGCTGATACAAACCTATAATCTGACTTTTGCCTTTAGCATGCTAGAAAATTCTACATCTATGCACGAATTTATTCACATCCCCACTCATTTGTGGCCAATAATAAGTCTCCCTTGGTTGCCTTAATGTTTTATCCACCCCGAAATGTCTAGTTAATCCTCCACCATGCTTTTCTTTGATCGGTTTCTCCTTCATTGAACTTGAGGAACAACAAACCATCTTGTAACAAATATTCCAGCCATGAAGTTCTATCCATGTCGGTTGGATTCTTGCATGCTCCCAATGCATCTCTGAAATTCAAATCCTCCTCATACAAATCTCTTATAAAGTCAAATCATTACTTTTATCCTCGTCTCATTCAACAATAGGCAGCTACTAGTCAAGGCATATGCAGTTTTGTTTGACTTGTCACTTCTATACTTTAACACAAATGAATAAATTTGCAGAAATTCAACCCATTTCATACGCTTTTGAATTAACTTACCTCAGTTGTTTATGAATTGCAGTGCTTGATGATCTGTGTACAACACAAACTCCTTGGATAACAAGTAATACCTCCACTTCTTGAGAGCTTCCACTATGACGTAAAACTCTTGATCATAAATTGAATAGTTTCACTTGACTTCATTCAGTTTCTCACTAAAGTAAGCAGTGGACTTACATTATTGACTAAGAACTGCTCCAATTGTTGTTCCACTAGCATCACAATAAACTTGGAATACCTTGTTGAAATCCAGCAATGCTAACACTAGTTTCTCTATCACCTTCTTCTTCAAACTATGAAAAGTGCTTTCAGTTGTGGTTGTCCAAACGAACTCTTTGTTATCACCTTTCATTGTTTTTGTGATAGGTGGACATGTCCCTCTAAAGTTTTTGATGAACTTCCAATAAATGTTTTCCAAACCATGGAAACTTCTTGCTTCAAACATACTTCTCAATGATGGCCACTCAACAATGGCTTTTTCCTTTTCTAGATTCATATCCAATCCATCATGTGAATTCGCAAAACCCAAGAAGACCAATTCCTCTTTCATGAAACTATATTTCTTCATGTTGACGAGCAATGTTTCCTCCTTCAAAGTCTATAACACTTGCCTCAAGTGCATCAAGTGTTCTTCTATTGTTTTACTTAAAATCATAATGTCATTCAAATATACAATGACAAACTTACCAAGAAATGTTTTCAGCATTTCATTCATAAGTCTTGTGAATGTGCTTGGTGCATTAGTCAATCCAAATGGCATAACCAACCACTCATATAGCCCTTCCTTTGTTTTGAAAGTTGTATTCCATTCATCACCTTCTTTGATCTGAATTTGGTGATATCCACTCTTCAAAATATTCGTAAAGTGCCTTACTCCATTAAAGCAAACCATCAATTCATCTATTCAAGGCAATGGAAATATGTACTTGATTGTTATCTCGTTGATGGCTCAAGAATCAATACACATTTGCAATTCTCCACCTTTCTTTGGTGTTAATATTGTTGGAACTATGCATGGGCTCAAGCTTTCCCTTGTCTTCGCTTACTCTAACAGCTCATGCTGCTTATCTCCTTACATCCTCATTCTCCATAGGTGTCAACCTATATGTTGCCTTGTTCAATAGACTAGAGCCATGTAATGATTGATGCTTCTCACTTGTGGCAATCCTTTCAGAAGATCATTGAAAAGGATATCCTCGTATTGACCCCACAATTCCTTTACTTCTCCACGAATCACTTTCCCTGCCTATTGTCCCAACTCGCATTTGCTTGGGAATGAAAGCAGAACATGCCTTCCCTTGCTTTACCTCTTTCAATAACTGCTTTCATGAAACAAACAAAATTTTTGAACTGCAGTCTACTTCTTCCCCCTTGTCCTTCAATGGACTCAAAGTATACTTCCTACCATCCTTCACAAGAGTGTAGGTATTCATCCTACTATTGTGTGTAGCCTTTCTATCAAATTACCAAGGCCTTCCCAACAACACATGACAAACATCTATAGGAATGATATCACACAAAACTTCATCTTTATATGAACCAATCTAAACGTTAAACAAACATTGCTCATTCACTAAAATACCATGCCCTTTCAACAACCAAGACACCTTAGATGGAGTTGGGTGCATAATTATTTTCAAGCCATGTTCTTCTACCATTTCATTTGACACAAGATTATCAATGCTACCACTATCAACAATAACTTTGCAGCACTTACCTCCAGATTTGCATATGGTTTGGAAAAGATCTTTCTTTGAACTGGTTCATCCTCTTCCTTAGCTAGTTTTAGCAACACTCTCTTCATCATGAGAGCTTCCCCATGTTCTAATTCTTCCATATGATTGGGTGATGCAATATTTTCTTCATCTATTCATGCAATGTGATTGATTGCTTCGTATCTTCTATTGTTGTTCTAAAATATCTTAGAGCATTCAAAAGCTCTATGCCCAACATCTCCACACTCAAAGCATTTGCCTATGAATCCTCTACCTCTTCCTCTACCAAAGTATCATCTTCCTCTAGAAGAATACCCTCTTCCTCTTTGTGACTGATTCTGATTTTGTGAAGGGCTTGCTTCACCTTCATGAGTATGCTATCCTCTTCCACTGTTTACTTGTCCTCTTCCCCTTGAGAACTTTTCTCTTCCTCTTGTTGTATTTTGTTGCCTTCTAGACAACTTCTCTAAATGGTCAAAGTAAATTGACATGTTTATCCTACATAACACAATCTTATCACTCCAAACTCATCCTATACGGAAATATGAAGACCATTCACATACCTTGAGATCTTCTCTTAATCATCTTCGACATGACCAACTCGAATGGTGAGCTTATAAAATTCTTCTGTGTAGTCTTTCACGTTCATCTCTTTTTGCCTCAAATTCTGCAATTTCTTGAACAAACTCAACTAATAATCAGACAGTAGAAAATTAACCTAAAGTTTTGCAAGCATTCTATCCCAATACTCGATTCGATCTTTGTTTATTCTACCTCTTTTCATCTACACATGATCTCACCGTAAGGAAGCATGTCCCTTCAGCTTTCTACAGGCAAACTTACCTCTCTTGGGATCCTCTATATGCTCGTAATGAAAATATTCTTCAAGTCAGTGATATCTCTATATGTTCATAATGTGTTCTTCAAGACACACTCTATCAGAATAGCCAGGGCTGCCCAACCTTGGCTTTCTTCCCCTTTTTGCAATGGCTCTCAAAAATCTATCTTCTTGTTCATCTACCAGTTCTTCCACGTAAACCTCAAGTGCTTCTTCCTCTTCACCATCACTTACATCTTTAGCAGCTCCTCTATGCTGGGCAGTTTCCATAGCCTCCAAACAGGCTTGGATTTCTCTCATCATCTCTACCCAGTCTGCAATTCTTGGTGCTCTTCCCACTCTTCTATTGGGAGCTCCTCTGTGTGCCATACCTTCTCAACAATACAGATTTCTCTTTCACAACCTGCAACAGACTCTCCATAGAGTCTCACACACTCATACCAACAAGGCAAAACCTTGACCTTATACAGATTAATGCAGTCATGGTTAGGAAGCCAAATGAACAGCAACCTTCAACATACTCATCTTCGTTGCTGGACAATAGAGACCCTTGTGCTGTGCACAATGCCAAGCTTGAAGCTGTGCAAAACTATGCATACTTAGCAAACACAACAGGGCCTATGCAGAACTGAGCAGATAGTTTCAAGGCTGTGCCAAACTGAGCAGATGACTCGGAATGTTATGCAGAACTTTAGAGACTACCTAGAAGGCTGTACAAAACTACTCAAGACTCCATCAAAAGTGTATTGATCCACAAAAGCGCATGTAATCAAAGAACTTTAAAATCTTGAACACTACTTATTACACTTACGTTTTTGGTTAATGCAAGAACACTTGTGGACCCGGATGCTAATGCATCAGTTTCCATGTTTTCTCTATTCTTGCCCCTTCAAAAAAGTAAGCATAGAGTTTTGAGCACGGAACATTTTAAGAAATGAGAATTTTTAACAAGTATTTTATTCTAGGTGAATCTTTTAGATCAAAAAATAGTAAATATATGTATTATAAGCGATTTCTAAGGAAAAACATAGAATTTACTAATATTACAAATATATTTTAGTGAATTTAACAAATTTATGTACTCTGAAAAAACCATCTTTCTAAATTTATGTACATTTGATTAGAAAATTTGGCAATTTTTTTTTTCAGAAATTTTCACACCCAAAAAAAAAGCGCCGAAAACATAACCTGCTTCCAAGAAACGCTCCATAGAAACATATCATTAAAAAAAAATTACAGAAGCATTTTTATCTTAACCTAAAATGTGTTTCACTGACTTGAACGAAAATGTTAAAAATTTACCTTAAAAGTCAACTTGTAGTCTCCCTTACTCTGCCACAGACCCTGGCGAACATAGCGATCAGAAGCAGAAATATGGCGAAGAGCATCGAGCATGAGAGCCATGGTTAAATCTGCCACATCGTCAGTCAACACACCGGGAGTATTGACCACCGCAATTTTGCGTTCCCTGCACTTGCCCAAATCTATCTTGTCCAATCCAACGCTAGATGTAGCCACAATCTCCAAACAGGGAAGCGCATCGATGAGCTCTGCAATTTATCCCGTTATGCACATTGCATACCATGCCTCGGATAAATTGCGCGTGCTCCGCCAAAAATTCCTTTGGATTTTCAGCCTCATAGAGCTTATAGGTTGTAAATTTGCGGTCCAGAGATTCGATCAAACCTGGTTTTAGAGAGTATGGGATTAAAATCCCCGCCTGCTTTACCTGTTCCTCGACCATTTTTTCTCGGATTCTTGTTCTGCAAAAAATTTAATCTGTATTTGCTAATTCCTCTACCATTAAGGGGCAGTGGAATAGATGATGCCTTTACGAGGATCTGAGTATAGATACCTTTTGCTGTCATCACGACATTATACTGCATTACGGGGAATATATTCGTGTTTTGAAAACGATAAATGTGGCTACTGGCCTTTGTTTATTCGATGCGAGGGAATTGCTGGTGAGCCATTGCCAGTTGGCATGGACCCATCTTCGATTTATTTAAAACGGGGCCAATTCCTGCCCAACATCGTGAATTTGAGTAAACAAACATAAAAACATAAATTATGCGAGGGAATTGCTGGTGAGCCATTGCCAATTGACATGGACCCATCTTCAATTTATTTAAAACGGGGCCAATTCTTGCCCAACATCGTGGATTTGAGTAAACGAGAAGAAAAGGATACAGGCGGGAAATGAAGATGATAAGTTATCGATTTCAATATTTATGGTAATGTTGCTTGTATGGTAATGCAGAAGTTTGTGGACTTCAAAAAATGAGAAGAAAAGATTACATGTAGGAAATGGAGATGATTTATGTGTCATTAATTTTGAGGTTTATGATAATGTTGTTTTTTTATTATATTGATTATAAAAATAAAAAATGGTATTAAAATTAATAATATAATGATATTTTCATTTGTAGGTTATAAGATAATTAATAGCGTTTTTTTTAAGAAAATGTTGATCTCAGTTTGTGAGTGTTTTTTTTGGCTTTCATTTTTAGTCTTTTACATATTTTTATGTGGTGGTGATTGTTTAGTATTGGTTAAATTTTTTGTAGATGTTTTACAAATTAGTTGTTGATAGTGACTCTTGCTTTGATTTTATTTGTTTTCTTTCATGATTTTTGTTTTGTTTGTTCTTTTATGGAGATTATGGATTCTTTTTATTTCCCGTTTGAATTTGTTTGTATGGGAATTGGGCCCTGTTGTATCCCAATTTTAATTTTAGAATTATGATCTCTATAAAACTCCTCTTATGAATTGTTAGCTCCGTCCAAACCCTCACCTCACTTTTACTTGTATCTAAAAAATAATACAATGACATATATGTGTTATACTCATTATAAAATAAAGTTAACTTTTAATTTATTTTTTAATTTATAAAAGTATATTGAAAAAAAATTAGTGCATGTAATGTCTTGTTAGCTATATTGTTAAGTGTTATTAATGTATGGTAGTTTTAATATAATAGTTATGATTTTGTTAAGTGATTAAAATTTATTTATTTATTTATTTATTGAAGAGTTTTAATCTCAGTATATAAATGTGAGCAAGTTTTTTAAGTAAACATCTATGTTATTTTATTATAATTTATGTGTACTATGATAAGCTCATATATGTAGTTATGGTCATTTGTTATTATTTTGTTTAAATGAAAGAAATTGTATTTAAATTTTTCTTTGTGTAAATGTATCTTTCGACATAAAAGAAGATCAAAATGATAAAATAAAAATAATTTTATTTATTGGATTTGAATTGATAAATTACAAAACAAATAATATATTATTTAATAATTTATTTATTTTAATGTGTTTTGAATGTATTGTTAATTTGATTAGAAAAGAAAATTATATAAAAACGTTTTATCTACACTGTCCAATAATTAAATTGATTGTAAGTTACATTAAATATTTTCTTTGTACTATAATATTAATATTTGTATTGTTTAAAAATAAATAGCATATACTTTTTAAATAATTTTTTTTAATTTTTTATTGTGTTTTGATTTTAATGTTATATTCATTAACTAGAATTAGTAATGTACGAAATTTCAACTCATAAGTTTGTTTATCTTTCCTTCCAATGTAATTCACACTTCTAATTTGTTATATATTTTTTATTTCATTATATTGAAGTGCTTAGATATCATTGAAATTAGATATAAGTCAAACTAAATCTAAACTTTTATTAATTGAAAATGTAGATAGATAGAAATGCATTTGAAGGAGGCATGGACGAGCTCTGCAACTCGTCGCCAAGCTAGGGCAATCATGCCCTGGCTTGTTTCAACGATTCCTGGGGCTGCGAAGGTGAGGGTAGACTGTCTGGCGTTGGAAGGCAGAGGGAGGTGATCACTTAAGCGGAGGTGTGATTCAGGAGGGGCGCGAATATGGCTCAGAATGAGCCGACTAAAGTCAGGGTGGATAAGAGTTTTAGTGAAGTGGTAGGCAGGAATTCACAGGGGCAGGGAGCCAAGATGTTGGAAAATGCAATTTTTAGCCAAACTCCAGGGGCTTTGGACATTAGCTCGACGGGGGGATCAAGGATTACAAAGATTAATGGATGCTTGGAGCGCTGCAAGGAGAGACCGAAGCTGGTAATTTCGTTTGATATGATAGCTGAAGATGTTGAGTATTACTCCAAGCACTCACTATAATGCAAGTTTTTGGGACTGAGAGTCTCCCTCCCTTTTCTGGAGAGTTGGGCTCGAAGAGTGTGGGAGCTAGAGGGCGAGATGGAGGTTACGCTACTGGCAAAGAGTTTCTTCATGGTTACTTTCATATGTTTGGCTGATAAAAACAGGGTTTTGTAAGGCGGTCCGTATTTTTATAATCAGGTTGGGATTTTTGTGAAACCATGGCATGTTGGATTTAACCCTACTGAGGAATTGCCAAACAAGGTCCCAGTGTGGGTACGCTGACCCAGAATGCCTATAGAATGATGTCGGGAGGATGTTCTTCAGATGATAGCTTCAATGCTAGGAAAGCCAGTGGGGTCTTCTACACAAACCTTAGGTAAGAAAGTCATGACCTTTGCTCGAATTTGCATGGAAATTGACTTAAGTAAACCTTTGCCAGATGCGGTGGAGATGTGTGCGGGCTCATACTCCTAGGTGCAACAATTGGACTATGAGACCCTCCCTTTCAGATGCCACCTTTGTCATGAGTATGGGCACCTGGTGAGAAGGTGCCCGAAGGCTAAAATGGAAGAACAGCAACCTTCACCCCCGCCTCCTTTGAGTAGCGCCAATGGTGCTGACAAAGGGAAGAAGTTTGGAGCTAGTGTTGGCAAAGATCCTAAAGGTTTTGTGCAGGTTAAGGCCTGAAGCCGAAATAGATGTCATAAGAGGTCCCTAATGGAGCGACAGGATGAGGATTCGTTTAATAGGTTTGAGATATTGGATGAATTGGGCCAGCAAGAAGTTAACCTAGGATTAATTAGTGTGGAGCAGCTTGTGGGGGGGTCTGGAATGGCCGAAAATTCTTCCATTTCTCACTCAACACTTCCAGAGGAAGTCGCCTTACCTATGATCATGGATGGGCAGGTTAGGGAACAGACTGCCATTGAACCAAATGTTGATCTAGTTCAAGGAGTAGAGGTTGGGGGACTCCCAACACAGATAGTGGATATAGAGACGGATAAGCAAGGGAAGGCTCCTCCTCACCTGGGAATTCTTTAGAAGGAGGGTAAGAAGGGGGCTTCAGAGAAAAGTGCTAAATTGGGACGGAAGAAGGACATGGAGAGGATAAAGATGATTGGGGAAAATTTAGTTGAGTCAAGGTCGGTCAAGACCCTAGATTCCCACTTCTTGTCTCCTCTGAAATGATTATGATCTCTTGGAATGTAAGGGGCTTGAACAGTGGTCCTAGACAAAAAGCTATTCGGGAATTAGTTAATCACTATTCGGATATTCTCTTTCTTTAAGAAACTAAGGTTTCAGTGGAGTACATGATGGGTATTGCACCTAAGCTATGGAGGCAAGGTTATTGCCAGTGCATCGATGCCCAAGGGTCTGCGAGAGGCGTGGCTTGTCTCTGGAATCCATGTAAGGTTCAACCAGTGTCTTGGATCACCTTCAGATCTTCATTAACTATGGTCTCCTTATGCATGGAGTCAGGGGAGTATGTTCTTCTATCGAATGCCTACGCCCTTACTGATTTTCAAGGTAAGCTTCTTGTTTGGAATAATATTCATTTGGTTTGCAGTGTTTTTCCTTACCTGCCATGGATTATGGCTGGTGACTTTAATGCTATTATGGACTTAACAAAAAAAAAGGGGAGGTAATGCAAGATTAGAGCCATCTTCCATTTTGCTTAGAGACAAGATCTCAAAACTCAACTTGGTGGATATTAAGCCATGTAATGGCTGGTTCACTTAGAACAACAGAAGGGTGGGTGACAGCTGCATTGTTGAGCGCATTGACTGATTTATGACCTCTTATTTTTGGGTGGGCGGCTTGTGGTCTTTGAGCTTTCAGATTTTAGACTGGAGAGGCTCGAATCACTGACCCATTAAGATTACCATTTTTTTTGCTTGTTTGCATCAGAAGCCGCCATTCAAGTTTCAACTCATGTGGCTCAGGGACCAGGACCTGTTTGGACGAGTTGCTGATTGGTGGAGAGTAGGGAGGCCTGCGGCTGGTGTAGTAATGTATGTATTCTCTAAGCTCCTCCAATTTGTGAAGTACCAGCTCAAATGGTGGAACAATCTGAGCTTTGGGAACATCTTTCAGGAGAAAAGGGAGGTGCAAATGGAGCTGAATGATATTACCATATTGATTAGGGAGGAGGGGCTGTCTGAATTTTTGCTGAAGGAGAAAGCGAGGGCTGTTAAGACTTTGGAGGAATGGAAGCTGAGGGAGGAAATATTTTGGAAGCTGAAAGCTAGGATCGAGTGGCTGCAAGAGGGGGACAAGAACACCGCCTTCTTCTTCAATTCGATAAGAGCCAGACAACACGGTAATGCAATAACATCTTTGGTGACAGAAAGGGGAGAGGTAACCTCTTCTACGAGGGATATTTGTAATGAAGCTGCGCAGTATTTTACTTCTTTATTCAAAGAAGAATGGTAGGGGGAAGTGGTTGTGGAGGATCAGATACTCTCTTGTATTCCCTCTCTAGTTTCTCGGGATATGAAGGAGCAACTGATGAGACCAATAGCTTTAGAGGAACTAAAGAAGATTGTTTTTTTTATGAAAAAAGGAAAGGCTCCAGGTCCATATGGCTTTTCAATTGAATTTTATCAGAAATTTTGGGAGATTACCAAATTAGACTTATTGGCAGTGGTACAAGAATCCCAGAATAGCAAGCAAATGCTTTGGGCCCTGAACTCTACATTCCTGGCTCTCATTCCCAAGGGGGAAGGGGCTGATCGCTTCAGCCAATTTCATCCCATTTCCCTTTGTAATGTAATTTATAAAATTATATCTAAACTGATTGCAGAAAGATTAAAGAAGTGGCTGGCAGTGCTGATCTCTGAGGAGAAAAGTGGCTTTGTGGAGGGCCGACATATTTGGATGGGATAGTGGTGGCTACTGAGGCTATCCATTCCATGACCAAGTCCAGGGAGAAGGCTATGTTTATTAAACTGGACATGTTCAAGGCGTATGACAGGGTTCGATGGTCCTTTCTCCAGAAAGTTTTGGGTGCCTTTGGTTTTAAGGAATATTGGATCAGGTGAGTTATGAGCTGTGTGAATTCGACTTCATTCTCTATCTTGATTAATGGGGAGCATTCTAATTTTTTTGGGGCCTCGCGTGGTTTGCGACAAGGGGACCCTTTATCTCCCTACCTATTTCTTCTCTTGGCAGAGGGTCTAGGTCAGTTGATTAAAAGGAATACCAGTGAGGGTGTTATTCAAGGTTGGAAATGTGGAGGTGGCCTTCTTGTTCTATCTCACCTATAGTTTGTGGACGATGTGGCTTTGATGGGCATGGCTACCATCAAGGAGGCAGCTAATATTTGCAGTGGCTTGGACGCTTACCTGGCTGCCTCAGGATAGGTAATTAATGAGGACAAGTCTTCCATTTTTTTCAACACTCCACCACCCATTCAAAGAAGAGTGGTTGATATTTTTTGGTTCCAAATTGGAAGCCTCCCGTTACTATATCTCAGGATCCCTATATCTGCAGGGAGATAGTCCAAAGAATCATGGTAGGGGATTCTGAATAAGTTTCAAGCCAAGGTGAATCATTGGACCCATCGGTGGTTGTCCTTTGCTGGTAGGGTCCAATTGATTCAGTCTGTGGTGCAGGCTCTTCCTCTCTATAGGTGCATGTTACAGGTGGCGCCAAGGAGTTTTATTAAGGACATTGATTCCTTGATGAGACAGTTCTTATGGGCTGGTAACTTGTCTTCGATGAAGTGGAGCCTTATTAGGTGGGAGGTGGTATGCAACCTGAAAAGGTTTGGGGGCCTGGGATTACGGCAGTCAGTTCTTGTGGGTATGGCCCTGGTAGCCAAATTGTATTGAAGATGGTGTGAGGAACAAGATTGTGTCTGGGCCAGGATCTTGTCTCATAAGTATTTTTTTGGGATCCCCCTGAAGGATATCCCAAGGTACAATTTGTCAGGGAGTGGATCAGTGATTTGGGCTACTCTCAAGGAAGGAGTTGCACTGATCAAGAGAGGTCTTTTATGGATCTGCAAGGGGGGATAGAGGCGTAAATCTGGCATGACTCATGGGACGGCCATCCCCCCATAGTTACTCAGTATCCTCATCTGTATGCACTTTCACAGAGATTCAGTGAAGTCGGGTGGAACAGGGTGTGCGACTACAAATCCCTCTTTCTTCATGACTAGTTGACAGAAGCGAGATGGAAGACTCCAGAGGAGTGGTCAATTATTGGAATGGAGGTAGAGTGCGCAGAGCTGAACATCATCCTTACTGGTCACAATTGTTGCACACTTAGGGGGGTGATGTGCTGGCTTGGTCCCCTAACCCCAAGGGGAAGTACACCGTTTCGTTTGGTTATTAGGAATTGATTGCGTAGAAATTTGAAGAGGGGGGGAAGTTCCTTGGTGGAAAAGAGTTTAGAGCAGTTTCTCTTGGCCGAAGTGCAATTACTTTACCTAGACTTTGGCCTGGAACTGATGCTTGACTTGGGAGAATATTAGGAAGAGGGGCCTTGTTGGTCCTTCGCACTGCATTCTATGTAGAGGTGAGGAGGAGGATTCGCCACATTTATTTTTTAGCTGCCCTTTCACTAGCCAATTGTGGCATGCCTGGTGGGGCATGCCTGGTGGGACGTGTGGAGGTGTCAGTGTGTGCACGCTTCTTCCCTTACTAATTTTTGGTCGAGATTGGGTAGACCGCCCTCTGCTGCTCACTTCTTGCAAGAAGCTTGGTATGCTTGACCTATTTTTCTGTTGTGGCAAGTCTGGCTGGAAAGGAACCACATAATTTTTAGAGATGAAAAATTGGGAGTTCAATAGGTTTGGAGGAGAATTATAGGAATGATCCAGGAGACTATAAAAGCTAAGAGTGAGGTCATTTTGCCTTTGGAGAAGGGGGACGCAGAGATGGTTGACAGGTTCGACATACAGGGTATTTCTCTGGCCTCAGCTTGTGTTAGGAGAGGCAGATGTGGGAAGCAAAAAATTCAAAGGAGTGGGAAATGGATGCCCCCTCCCAAGGGTCTTTTGAAAATTAATACTGATGGTTCCTCCAGGGGTAATCCAAGCCTAGCTGGAATCGGTAGGATTGGTAGGGACTCCTCTGGATCTGTAGTTTTTATTTTTTCAGCTCATATGGGGGATCAGACTGTTAACAGGATGGAAGGATTAGCTGTTTTATATGCCTTGAGGAGAGCTTATGAGTTAGGATGGAGAAGGGTGATGTGTGAAGCCGACTCGCGAATCCTGATCAATATGCTCCTTAAGAGGAAGATTACAGATGTGAGCTAGCAACTATCCTTGATAGTGCAGCAGATATTACAAATTAGTTCGCTCATGGATTCAGTGTCTTATGCCCACGTTCCAAGGGAATGGAACAGGGCGACCGATTGCCTGGCAAAATGGGCATCAGAGGATATTGATGGTCGGAAGGTGGATAGTTGGGAGTAGTTGCCCAACGAGTTATGTCAGAACATGGAGAGGATTATAGGTGAAGACGGAAATGATATAGGGGCATGATGGTTTTTGTTTGAGTTTTTCTGTGGTTTTCTTTGATTTTTGGGGCTTTGGCCCTTTGGTGCTTTGTAATCCATTTTTTTGAGTTTTAATAAAGTTTTTACCCCTTTTCTCAAAAAAAAAAAGGAAAATGTAGATAGACATCATATGATCGTATTTAGAGAAATAAATATAACTAGCCAAAGCATTAACACTTATAAAATTGAAAAGCAATGTGTATAAAAAATGCTTCCACAAATAAATTGAATGTGAGTTCACCATTAAATATTTTAAATTGTTAAAATTTTATTTTATGTATTTACAATTTTTGCTCTTGTAAAGAGCAAGTGGATTGGAATTCTACAATAGATCAATAAATATAAAGTTCAAAAAAATAAAGTAGTATAAGAGTTTCATTGGGACAAAAGAAGAACATTGTCTTTTGGAATTATTGTATTAGTTTTTAATGCAAGTGTTGATAGAAAACTAAAAGACTCCATAATAAGAATGTAAACACAAATTTTTAAAGTTTCAACATAATATAGTTATTTTATTTTTGTGAATAACTCAATATAAATTATGAATACATATGTTTAATTCTCGTGCATAATGGTTGGACAAATATCGAGTACTAAAAACTATTTACAAAAAATTTGATTCATATAGATTGTAAATAGGAGAAATTAAATATCATCAATCACTTATTTTTTGATTCTAAGCATTTCTTAGTATATCTAATTTGGGGCCCATTTTAGAAGCAAGAATCATTCCTAGATGCTTAAGGTTGCCTTTCCTTACTGTGAATAGATTCTAATTTTCATAATAATAACATCCTTTAATTTTAAAAAATAAAACTTTCAGATAAATTAGAGCAAAATAATTATAATTTATAAAAGGTTGAAAAAAAAAATTAAATATTTTTTGAAAAAATTTGTGCGAAAGAAAGAATAAATCATATTTTATGTATAAACATGTTCCTTAAAATGACCATTTTTTATGGATTTGAGGAACATAAATTATGTGAAAAAAAACATAAAATATAAATAAAAATTTAAACTAATGGTAATAAAAAAGTAAAATAATTTGGTAGATATATGATAACAATGTAGAAAAACATAAAAAGTAATTGATTCAACTATTTGGAAACTTTTATTTCTTTAAATTTTATATAAAATTCTAAATAAAGCAATAAAAATTATTTAAAAATATTAATATTTAAAAAGATAAATAATTAAATTTAATATAAAATATATATTAGATATTAGTACAACATCTGAAAACTAAAATTATGAAATGTAAAACTCTTTAAATAAAAAATAAAATGTCATATTACATCAAAGAAAAAGTTGCTAAAGGTGATAAACAAGGGATTTTTCAAATAAAGCATGATTGAACTCCATTCGTTGACCATAACATGCATAAATTTGTCAGGATTAGGAGCACAATTGATTACCTTGTATAAGCAACTAAACACAGAATTTAACCATAAGTACAAGTAACAAGAAATCAGAAATAACACAGAATTTGAGAGACAATACAACCTTGTATTCAACTCATCCAGAAAGAAAATACAATAAAGAAGATGCCACTTCTTCTCACACCTCTGAGGCTTCCCACACCTCTAGGACTTCCAGTAATTCTCAATCAAGAGTTCTCTCTCTCAATTATGGTCACAACAATCAACTCAAACACAGAGTTGTTGTTCACCTCCAACCAGTCAGTAACAATACTGCCAGTACACAAGTACTCAAAGTACTTCAAGTAGATCTCCCATGAACTTGCAACAACTTGCAAATCAAATGATCTTACTTATCATGTAGATCTAACATGATCATGCACAACCTGCAGATCAACCTGATCTTACAATTGGAAGGATCTCTTCCTTGCCTTAATTTACAATACAACCCCATGAGTCTATTATATAAATCCTATGCAAATAATAATTAGACACCTAATTACAATAATTAGACATGCAACTCAAGACTAAAATTAGCCTTTTACATGCAAACAATCAGTTTGTTAACAAACTATTCATGAAACCGACAGTTTCGGAACCGCACAGGCGACCGACGCCAGTCGCTGTCTGTCTGGAGATGACCGACGTCGGCCGATGCTTGATTGATGTCGACTGCTTTGTAACTGGATGTGACTGACGTCAGTTGCACCTGCCGACGTCGGTTTCTCTGTAACTCAATAACCTCCTCCATGTTTGCAACAGTGAAGCTTTTAGTTCCACAACCTAACAATCTCCCACTTGGAGATAAACAGTTGCACCTGTACCTGTACATCATCTAATTTGTTTCCTAGCTTGTATCCCTCTTCAAGATCAATCTTGAAGGCCAACCACCACACAACCTGTGGTGCAACGCCTGTCATCCAAGTCCCTTGCCACATCTGATTCTACATACCCATGTAGAGAAGTGCTTGACCCTGCATCGCATGTATACCTGCTGCTGGTCCCTCTCAGATACCTGAGAATCCACTGAACAACTTTTTAGTGCTTCTTTCCTGGATTGACCCCAAACTCCCTGACAACACCCACTGCTTGGGCAAACTCAGGTCTAGTACATACCATGCACTTAACCTCATGTGAATTGGGACCCTGTTTTATGAACTGTCCAACCATCGGTGTGTAAAATGGTTCTGCATCTCGCATCTTGAACCTCGCCACTAACTTATTCACACAATCATCTAGAGACAAAATCAACCTGTGACCTTCCATGTCTCTAGATATACTTATGCCAAAGAATCTTGTTGCTCCCAGATTCCTCATGACATACCTCTGAACTAACTTTACCTTTAGCTCAGCAACTCCCTGCATGTGTGACCCTGTAACAAGCATACCCAACACATACAGTAACATGATAATGTAGCTAATATTATCCAACCTGGTAAAAAAATCACAATGGTTAAACCTCCATTATCCTGTAGCTTACTCAAGACCATATACCCTGGCCTTCCGTCTCACGTGTCTATTGTCTCTCTTCTTTGACCTGGGAATCCGTTCATCTTTCAGTGCTTTCTCTTTGGCTGGCAACTCTACCAAATCTCCCATTTGGTTCTCATCCAAGGAATCAAATTCCTCATTCATGCCATGCTCCCACTGTTTCCTAGATTCTACTTGCTCTACTTCTTTAAAACTTCTTGGTTCTTGACCATCAGTGAGCAACAAGTAATCTAAAGAAGGGGAATAACAAATTTGAGTCTTACTTACACTTTCAGTCCTCCTCATGGGCATTTGAGACTCCTTGACAACTTGCTGTCCACCCAAAATCTATTCTGACAATGACCGTCGTCGATCACCCCTCAGTCTGCATCCAATCGACGTCGGTTCCATACGACTGTCCTGACTGCCGACGTCGGTTCCCTGACCGACGTCAGTCTTAACCTGGTTGTTGACGTCAATTCCCTAACTGACGTCGGTAGCCACCTACCCGACACCACCAACTTTGGTCTGCACATGACCGACATTGGCACCTATTTTTTTGATGTCAGTTCCCCCTGACCAACGTCAGTACCTGCGTTTACTTGTGAGCGATGACTTTTTACCCGCGAGCTTACTTTGAATCATTCCCTTGTTTAAACTGCCCTGCTTAGAATTCTTCAGCCCCTGTGACTGATTTATGTCTGTCATCTTCTCCTTGAACACCAAGGCTTTCCTGTTCTTGTCAAAAACATCATATTTTCTCTTTGTGTAATAGACCTGATCCTTTCTTGTAGCATGAGTTTCAAGAAACCTTACTTTCTTCTGTTGCTTACAGAAATCTTGATCTGTGCTTTTTGGATCTGAACTCTTACCATTTGACTTAAGAACATGCATCCCCTTCTTATTCATGTGACCAAGTCTATGAAGCCACATCTTTGAATCTTCAGCTGAAGTAGATAAACCAGAAGGAGAATTAGTAATACAAGTAGATAGATAAAGAGTACCTACTTTCTTACCTCTTGCTAAAACAAGTGCACCCTTGGTAACTTTCCAAGAGCCCGTTGTGAGAGTTACTGTGCATCCCTCATCACCCAAATTTCCAACAGAAATCAAGTTCTGCTTTAGGACTGGGACATGCATGACCTCCTTCAACACCCATGTGTTGCATGTCTGCAATTTCAGCTGCACTTTCCCTTCGCCAACCATTTGACAAGGCTTACCATCCCCTAAATAAATTTCTCCAAAGTCTCCCTAGACATATTCATGAAAAAATTCCCTATTTGAGGATGCATGGAAAGAGGCACCAGAATCTAAAACCCAAGATTCCACTTTATCTAAGGAACATACCAGAGCATCCTGTGCAACAACATCTGCAACATCTGCTTCTTTATTTCCTTCATGCTGATCTTCTACCAACCTGCAATCTTTCTTTCTATGCCCTACCTTTCCACAATTCCAGCAGATAATCCTGCCATACCTAGATTTGGATCTCCTGCCTATCTTTGACCTTGATCTCCCTTGCTCGATCTTCTTTCTTTGCCTTCCCCTACTTTCAACACTTAAAGCATTCCCTGATGATTCACCTGTGCTTTTCCTGCGAATTTCTTCATTCAAGATTACACTAACAACATCATCAACTTTTAAGATATTTGAAGCAGACGCAATATTACTAACTGCCATTACCAAACTATCCCAACTTTCAGGTAATGAGCATAAGATTAAGAGAGCCTTAATTTCATCATCAAAAACAATATTGACTGAAACTAACTGGTTTACCAAACCATGGAAATCACTAAGATGATTGTGTACAGATCCACCTTCCAACATTTGCAAATTAAATAATTGCTTCATAAGAAATACCTTATTCGAAGCTGAGGGTTTTTCATATAAATTTGCCAAAGATTCCATCAACTCTACCATTGTCTTAGCCTGTGATAAGCTAGAAATCACATATGATATAAGGCTTAATCTTATAGATCCCAAAGCCTTCCGATCAAGAACCTTCCATTCTTCATCTTTCATATCTATGGGTTTGCATGCAACCCCACCCAACGGTAAGTACAAATCTTTTTGATATAGATAATCTTCTATTTGCATCCTCCATAATTGATAATTCTTGCCGTTAAACTTCTCTATTCTAAGCTTACTTTCTTCTACCATTGCTATACTCCCACTCAATTAGAAACCCCTGAGAGTGACCTGTAATCAACAAACACTTAACACACTCTAAAACTAAGGTGTAAGTAAACCTACTCCTACAACCCTAGCTCTGATACCACTGTGTCAGGATTAGGAGCACAATTGATTACCTTGTATAAGCAACTAAACACGGAATTTAACCAGAAGTAACAAGTAACAAGAAATCAAAAACAACACAGAATTTGAGAGACAATACAACCTTGTATTCAACTCATCCAAAAATAAAATATAATAAAGAAGATGCCACTTCTTCTCACACCTCTAAGACTTCCAGTAATTCTCAATCAAGAGTTCTCTCTCTCAATTATGGTCACAACAATGAACTCAAACACAGAGTTGTTGTTCACCTCCAACCAGTCAGTAACAATACTACTAGTACACAAGTACTCAAATTACTTCAAGTAGATCTCCCATGAACTTGCAACAACCTACAAATCAAATGATCTTACTTACCATGTAGATCTAACATGATCATGCACAACCTGTAGATCAACCTGATCTTACAATTGGAAGGATCTCTTCCTTGCCTTAATTTACAATACAACCCCATGAGTCTATTATATAGATCCCATGCAAACAATAATTAGACACCTAATTACAATAACAACTCAAGACTAAAATTAGCCTTTTACATGCAAACAATCAGTTCGTTAACAAACTGTTCGTGAAATCGACAGTTTTGGAACTGCATAGGCGACCGACGTCGGTCATTGTCTGTCTGGAGATGACCGACGTCGATTGATTCCTGATCGATGTCAGCTGCTTTATAACTGGATGTGACCGACGTCAATTGCACCTGCCGACATCAGTTTCCCTGTAACTCAGCAACCTCCTCCATGTTTGCAACAGTGAAGCTTTTAGCTCCACAACCTAACAAAATTTGTGTAATGCTTGTGAGAAAAAAAAAATGAACATAACTTAGGTGATCATTGTAGTCCTTGAAAAATGCTGCCAACCTTTGAAAAATAGACATTGAACTACTCTTATTATTATGTAACGTAATTTCAGCCTTAAAATAGATCAAACATGCCACCTAATAAACCTTCAAAAAATATGAAGGATGAAATGCAAACAATAATGTGTTTATGCCCCAATTTTAGGTACTCAACACTCAAGTGAGCCTACGAGCCATGAGAAACTATAAGTCATTTTGAAATAATGCAATGCCAAAAAATGAATTTCTTATCATTTTTTAATACAAGAAATACAAATTGGTGTTAGGAAAGTGTGTATTGTTAAAAATTTACTAGAAAATAAGAATGAAGTTTTATATATCTTTCCTTGTTTTATTTTATATATTTATCTTTGTTTCATCTTTATCTTGTTGCGAAGAAAAAATATATATGAATATATTTTAATGAATAAAAAAATGAAAATATTGATGATTTAAATAACTTAAGTATAATGTCATTGATAATGACTTATATATATCATTATAATTCCAAAATATGAAGCAGAGTGATCTAAATTATAAGAAGAAAGTATCTATGCGTTTAAAAAATAACCCTAATAGGTCCCAAACAAATATTCAAAACCATTAGAAAATATAATCCAAGCTTATTTATTTTAAAGTTTAGTAAGGTTTTACATCATATTTTACATCATGTATATTATCCTAAATTTTAAAGCGTGTTTTAGAATTTACAAATATGTGATTATTCCTTGAGCAATAAGTATGTTAAGTTTCACGTGAGACATCGGGACTTACATCTATGCCTTTGTCAACATCAATTGATCTATGTTTTGCCTAGAATTTTTTTGGAACAAACATTAGTATCTATTTTGATGAATTATGGTTTGTGGGATAAATATCACTTACACTACTCACTAAAAATAAGACATAAATTAAATATATTATAATACAATAAACTATAATAAATTAGATATGAACCATGCCTTAAAATAGACTAAAAGTACCAAGCATACAATTGAAAAATAAAAGTAGATGACAAAGGACAAATAATGATAGAAACAAACATATATGAGCACTATTTTAGAAATATGATCTGGAGTTAACTATATTGCAACCATAAAAATATGAATGTATTCTAATATTGGCTCAGAATTGAAAAAACATTAATTATGTCCTGATCAGAATTAACAAGTGGATGATTGTGTCTATATGTTTTTGTTGATTCTATACCTAGGCACTGATTGTGTCCTATGTTGATTTCTATCTTCTACAATTTTGCAGACTTGTGCACAAACTAATGATGAATAGGGTTATGGATTCACTTCCATTAATTGATGTAAAAAAATTCACTTAAATGATTCTCTTTTGATTCTTGACCTAATCCTTAAATTATGCATAAAAGAGTGTGTGCAAGTTAGTCGACTCAGACAACATCTTAAGGATTTGCAACTACATATCCTAAACACTTAGAATCAAAGTCAATGTTATTTTAATTTATGTGAGTGAATTCTAAACCCAATGGAGAGATAGGGATTCACTTTCTCCTCCATAAATAATCAAATATAATTATATGCTTCCAATATAATCTTTTTTTGGCATAAGGTGATGGTGACACAAGACTTTGATTTGATGTAGATCCAACCAAGAATTAATGTGCAATATCCTCGATAAGTTTATCAATAAATAGAATCAACATGTGACTCAAACTTAAGGTGGATACTCTGTTAATGATTGGAGATCAATTGATATTAAATTTCTTGGGATAAATTTGAATATATCAGGTTCTCTAGGAAACATTAAACATAAGTTGACCATGTGGAATAGTGATAAACATTCAAGGTGAGGGGAATTAAAGGCAAAATGGACCCACAAAAGTAAGAGGGACAAAATCAATATGTTGTCGATTCTAACCAGATGGGAAAAGGCTTAGAATTGAGATTAAGGTTAATAGAGAATGGATGTTTAGGATCCTAAATTTGATAACAAACAAATTTGAGATGAATCTAAGAAAATATATACATATCAAGGCTAGAGAGACTCTAATGAGGAAAGAAAGGTGTCTAAAAATAGATAAATGTACATAGGTGGACCAAGTGTGGAATTTCATGACAAATATGCAATGGAAAAGAGTTGTACTAAATTAAGTGTTTGTGGTATCAACATAATCTACATGGTAATTTTTTATGGTATCACAGTAAGTTGATAAAATGTGACTAGACATCTAGCTTTTATTTATTTTTATCTTATTTTCATTCTCTTTTTCTTGATTTTCATGTGTGAATCAAAACTAAACAATCGTACATTCCAAGAAACAATTTTTAATGTAGGAAATTATTTATACAAAAAAATTCATTATTATTTTTTTTTGAATGGCCGTAATAAATTCATGCTTAGTACATTAAGTAAGTATACAAAACATTTAGGCATAGTCCATAGTATATAAAATGTTAAGTTAAATGTTATTTGTTTATAAATAGTTTATAAAATGAATAAGAGCAAGAACATTGATATCAATGGAAGACAAAAGATAGTGAATGCAGGAAGTAGACAACTTTTTTTACAAGCCTATAGAGGATTTCAAAATATGGAAAAAGTGTTAGACTTATCTTTACAATATCAAAACAAAAGCTTCTCGATAGAATAACATTGAATGCACAATCAAAAACAAGGCATTGATTGCCATAAAAATATCATATAATCAATAAAATTCATGTATAAGTTTAAGTCAATTCAAAATGGCAAAAGATCATAAAAATGACAAATTTTAACTAAAAAGGGGTAAAATTTTATTAAAAAAGCCCAAAAATGAGAAGATTACAAAGCCAAGTCCTGCTCAACAAGTTGAGCCAGCTCACGGGAAAAATCAGGGGGCAACATCTCTTGATCATGAATATGCCAATTCGGGCCATGCTCAGAGGGCCATTTGGCCAAAACATTCGCAACTCCATTCCATTCCTAGGGAATGTGCTTAAAAGAAACCGAATCCAAGGAAGAACTTAACTGAAGAATTTGCTGGACAATAACAGCCAGCTGCCAATCCACATTATCAAACACCCTCTTACTCAACAGGTTAACCACCACTTGTGAGTCTAATTCACAACTAATGCTTCACCGTCCCTGTTGACAATAGATTTGCATAGCCTCCAAAATAGCCATGGCCTCCATAAGGTTGTTAGTGTGCTAACCCATATGAATAGAAAAAATGAAGCAAACGACCCCTGCGTTGTCCCTTCCGATGCCACTGATCCCCGCTTCACCTGGGTTCCCCCTAGAGGACCCGTCGGTATTTACCTTAATAATTCTGCTCTCAGGGGGAGTCCAATGACCAGCACGATTCACAAGTCGCACCTGGTGTCTTGTTCCTTGTGTGGGGTGCATGGGCGGAATGAGGACAGACGTGGCAGGCAGAAGGGGAGAAATTTGAGCCAAAATCGCAGCATCCTCAGGACACAAGTCCACCATGCTGCCACATTTGACCTGAAGGGTCTCTTGGAGAGCAAAAAGGATTTTCACCCACACAGACCGTAGCTCCATACTGACATTTTGGAAGATCCTCCTGTTCCTTTCAATCCATAAGTTCCAAAAAATAAAGGTTGGGCCAATTGTCTAGGCAGTCTGCAAGATAGAAGCCTTGGAGGGAGGACGTCCCAGGTGCTCCCAGAAGTCGACCAAGGAAGAGGCATGCCAACATGGGCAGCCCCACATCGCCCACCATAGGTGCCAAAGATGTTTGGCAAAAGAACAATGAAAGAACAAGTGGGAGCCAGTCTCCCCACTGCTGTGACATAGAACACAGATGGAAGGCCCCTGAAAGCCTCTGTTGCACAGATTCTCCCATGTCAAACAATCATTGTAAGTGAGAGTCCAAAGAAAGAAATTGCATTTTGGCCAAGAGAAGGAGCTCCAAATTCTCTTTCCTGATTGAAAATCAATCTCCCCAAACCGCTGCTTTGACAACTCAAGGTAGCTGAAAGAAACAGAGTATAGGCCCGTGGATGCGCCTCCCCAGGCCAAAACATCTCTCCCCTACAAGAAACTACATCTATGGGCTGCAAGGATCTGAGATAACTCTAGTATCTCACCTTCAATCCCTCTCAGCGGCCAATCAGAAGAGTTTTTCCATCAATATCCCACAGACATACCCAAGTTAAAAGCTTCTTTGTAATGATCTACTGTATCCCATCCTTCTGACAAAAAAGACTCACAAAGAGGCTGTAGGTGAGGATGAGAAGATAGGAGGGGAGAAGCCCCATCCCATGAGTCTTACCAGAAGAGCGCCTCTTTGCCACTGTGGCAAATCCAAAAAAGGCTATGCTGCACCAGGTAAGCTCCAAGCTTAAGAGTGTTCCACACCATAGATCCTCTTCCCATGATGGGGAATCTGGGGACCTCAGACGGAGCAACTCCTGGAAGATACTTAGCAAACAGGGTACGAGCCCAGAGGTGGGATTGATTGGAGCACCATCTCCAGTAAAGTTTGGCCACAAGAGCCTGAGCAGACAAGATGGCAGAGTGCAATCTGAGACCTCCTTCCCTCTTTGGTCGGCATACAGTATTCCAACTAATGAGGCTCCATTTGGAATTCT